>JAHBCN010001115.1:0-131141 GCA_019359885.1 Listronotus oregonensis
AATATAAATAAATTAAAAAAAAATCATATTAGTATCAAGAAAGCTATGAAAACGATGTAATTGTTTTAATAAATTTGACGTATTGATATTGTAAAAAGTTGAAATTTATCATTTTAACTATTAAAAGTAGTTTGTATTGTTTTTTTGTCGATGGGCTATTCAGAAGAAATCATAAAAAATCGCTATTATGCGTCTTTTTTATGGTAACAATAATAATAATGTGACGACAGTGCAAAGGGAATATTACTTATTACATCCTTAACAACGGGTACCATCTATAGATACTATTAAATACATGTAAAAAAAGTTTATTGGACGAAAAAGCTTTAAAATGAAGAAAAGGACTTACCACGAAATGAAAAAAAAAATTTTGGATTACCATGTTTTTCAGGATAATTATTATATATTTTTTATTGGACTAGCACTAACTACTTTTAATAATTTTGAAAATCATGAAATACCCCAATCCCCGGATGCGGCATCTGAACTTAATAAAACAGATTATAAAATTTATTTAAGCTTAAAATTTTACAAATTTTATCCTTATAAAATTTATGTCCGTTAAAGAATCTTTCTGAACAAAACATGAAAGGACTGACCTAAGTATGCATTGGAAATAGCAAAGGTTTATGCAGCAGGATCCAAAGCTTTACCGACTAGTTTTTTCTTCACTTTAGCAGGAATTTTTTAATCACAAAAATAAACATTAATGGTTCTGAAAGAATCCCTCACCAAATTCAGCAACATAACAATTTTATTGTTTGGGCTTTCTTGATACTAATATGAAACTCTTTTGTCATTTATTAATAATTTAACCTTAAATATCTCAAAAATGGTTTATCCAAATATCATCAATGTATATATATATATATATATATATATATATATATATATATATATATATATATATATATATATATATATATAAATATATATATATATTTACATATATATTTTAAAATAAAAAAAAAAAGAGCTTTCGTTGTAGCGCATAATATACAGGGTGTTTCATTTAAAAATGTTGAAGTTGCCTATATTTTTTCATTTTTTTATTGCGTAATTTTTTTACTGATAATTTTAAAGATTGTGGAAAAATCCAACAATTTTTATATAAAACATTTTTTCTGTCTTCAAAAAAAAAAAGGCCTCAGAAGCCACGTAAATATCTTCAAAGACCCTACAGATGAAATTATTGTAAGAATATATTTAAGTAAAATAAAACTCATAATTTAATTTTTGTACTTACCTACGTATAACATAAAACACTTTTTAGAAAATATCAAACTATTTAGAACATTCAAATCGTTAACCAAAACACATAGAACAAAATGTGTGAAGAACCTAGACTTACTGCAAGGTTGATCACTTGTCAGATGACCATGAGCTTTGGTAAACCGCGCAAAGATATGGTAAACGACTTACACGATTATTGGAGTGATTGTGGAAAAGACTGCGGGCTTGCGATAGTGATTGCGGGATTTCGTGAGCCATTGAGGCATTGCCAATAAGGATAATGAAGAATGTCTAAGAACGCCTAATAAAACTGCGAGATTGCGAGCGATTCCAAGGCAACTGCCGGCGATTTTTAATAATAAAATATGCCTGTATTGCGGTGAGTGGTCGCTCCCCCATATTTATGGGTAAAAATCATACAATATTATTGGCGCGCTAATCGCGATAGAAAAAATGTTTTTCACCATTCATAATAACATTGATATCACAATAATAAAACACTCTTCTATTTAGAAATATCCAAAATAAGGCAGATTACATAATTATGGCGTTATAAATATTTGGTAATATCCGCTTTAAAAAGAAACAAAATGTTCTATTCAATAGTGCGCTCTATTAATTAGTGCAGTAAATCAGATTCTGGTTCAGAACATATCATTTTTATGTGTTTATCAAGTGTTAATGATAGTGTTGCCGAGAGATAAAACAAGTCCAGAGAAGCCGTCCTCTCGCTTGTTGAATTTTAAAAGGCAGACAACAAACCAGTTGTTTTAAATAATAACATGTAAAATTTAAATTCAACATGGCAGTTATTTTAAAAACACATTCTTAAAAATATTAGGCAAGTCAACAAGCTCACAAAAAAAAAATGAAATATCTACTCCATATTACAAGTGTCCGTCAGAAGTGACCTGCCATTATAACTTTTTTGTTTTAAATAATATCCAAAATAAATTTGGAGGTCTAAGACATAAAACTGCATATTTGACAAGTGACTATTTTTGACTTATAGTTTTAATCGGAAATGACATCAACTTTTTATATTGTTGCCGTGTTACATGTTACATTCTATAAGTTGAAAATTATTACTTTTACATTTATTATTTGAACTAAAGGGTTTAATTTACCAAGTTTAGTCTTGGAAATCAGCGAAAAATACTAATTTACTGTGTTTGTTGAAACCCTTTTTGCTGCTTCAAAAGTAGGTTTGAAATTTGTTTAAATAATATCACTTTGCCTTGTTTTGCTAGGAAAAAATTGGTTTTCCACACTTATTAATTTTCAATAAATGTTGGTTAAATTCGAAACAACGAATCATAATTTAAGTGATGCATACCTATTTTAAGAATAAAATAAGGTACGACTACTCTAATGGCGGGTTGCACAAAAGTTAACGGTTTAGAATGTTTAACGTAATGTACAGTTTGACAAATTGCCTACTAAAACCATTGAATTACACTGACATACCGTTTGGTAAAATATTTAAAACCGTTGTTAACTTTTTTTGCCAAATCCTATAAATATTAAGTGTAATATAACACAAAGTTATGGGGTATATTATGAATCTTGAAATCGCGACATATTTAAATAACCAATTCAAGTCAGCCATTAGCTATTTGGCAGTTAGTTAAAAAAATAAAAAATAATAATTTCTTTTTATTTTAACTAGTCTTCCAATATCCTTTTAAAGACGAAATTGCCTCCTGGTGTGAAATATTGTAGGTTTTTATTTATTTTTAAAATATCTGCTTTTAAAGAGCTATTTTGCACATGGTAGAATTATTCCAAAAATTATGCCGAAAATTAAAACGAAAAAAAATCATATTTTTTTTTTGTTTTATCCGTTTTAGAGTTTTAACTAAAATTTTTGTAATAAATGTTTTATATTTTAACAAAGAAAATTAAGAAAGTGCGCGAGCATTGACGCAGAAGAAATATCGGGATCAGTAGTGTCGGTTCAGAACCTAGTCAATTAAATCAAATAGGTTCCCCATTGTCACATTCATCAAAGTTCCAATAACACTAAAATCTTGGACTTCCATTGTCTTTTTTTGTTAATTGTTACACAACGTTTCGGTTAGTGATGTATCTCAAACCGTTTTTTAAGTGAAAACTTCGTAATCACTTGAAAACGGTTGGAGTTATCTTAAAACGTTTGGGCTTAACAAAAAAAGGGCAAAAGTCCAAGTTTTTTGTATTGTGAAACCTACCATTGTTTTAAGGAAGTATTTATCGAAATTTTAGTTTATTTTTAGAAATTTATATTCTAAATATAATTTAAAACATAGAGCTGTTTAATAATTTTACAAAAAACATTTAAAATTTACCGTAAATAAATGATAATTTGTAAATCTATATTCCTTAAAAATGACATTTCGTCGGTATTCTCCGCCTACGTCTAAGTGCCATTTGGCCAAAATGGCACTTACGGGCTCCAAACACACCGTTGATATGTCGATCACTGATGTTTTATTTTTTCATCGCCTCTTTGTTCTTTTTGCTAAATTTTCAATGGTTATCTTTTAAATAAAAGCGGACTTCGTCTTCTTATAATAATCTCCTGCTGGCTTTTCATTGGTGGAAAATCATCCTGGAAGTAAGTCAACTAAAGGGGACAATTTCGCTTCCGAAATGATTTTAGCAGGTGTTTTTCCAGTTTTTTCGTAAATTGCAGAGCACTATAGGCTAATTAAACCGACTTTATACGGGTGTTCTGTTCACTTTGTTGTTAATTTCTTTTAATTTTTAAGTATTTATCAGGAGTTTTATTAAATCTTATGAGGATTTACCTATTATTTTGGCAATTTCCGAATTTAATAACTAGAAATGGTCGTTCGATGTCTAAAATTTATTTACGCCTTTGCCGTAAAAACTTTCCCACAGTATTTTTGATAGTTTATCTTTAATTACCATACTTTCAACTTCATTTAGAGGATTCGAGATTGCGCACACTTTCTAAACATTCCTTGAAGAACTGTATACAATGGAATACGAATATTCAAACAAACTAATTATTTACTGAACAAGATCTGGACAAGGAAGGCAACGAGAAATACATTAAAAAAAAATCATATTCTATGCCCACAAGTTTTTCATTACCGATGGATTTCTGTCACCGCTTTAACTAGAAGATCATGACATCTCCATATTGTTCTATCCTAATTCATAATAATGCTCCGCTGCACATAGCTGAAATAAGTCGCTAATACCCCATTGGTACCGATGTTGAGATACCAGGATGGCCACCCGTAAGTTCTATTCTTTCTACGTTCGGTCTCTCCAAGTGGTCTGAGGCTTCTGGTTTTTGACATGTCCTGACACCGTCGGCAATATGTAAAGTACTTGCCACGTGTGTGTGTGTGTGCCAAAAAAAGGCCTCGGACCGCGAAAGGATCGGGGTATCTGTATCCAGGGGCGTCGGTAAGATTTGTGAGGCCCCCTGCAAAAATTCAGTGGGGGCCTCTACAAAAAAAAAAAATTTTATTTATACAGGGTGATTGGTAAAATAGAGGCGAAAAGTGAAGACCCAATTAATTTTTAATTCTAAATCGAAAACCAAAAAATACTTTTTTTGCAAATTTTTTTTCCCTTTGATTCCAAGATAATTTCACTATAAAGATTAGCCAAAAAAAAATACATTTTGGTTGTCGCTAATTTTAGTTGGCGCTTTTACACTATTACATCATATTAAATTAGGTTTGGAAATCTCCGCTGATACTTGCGACAAGCAGCTAGAGCGTTTCCATCGCAAAACCCATACACATAAACAAAATCACCATATTCGCATGTAAAACATTAGATTCCTCTATATATTTTAATTTTTTTTTTAAACATAATTCATCGTTAAAATAATCGAATATTTTTGTTACCGGTAATTTTTTAATATTAATGAAGAAATTGTATCTTTTTGCATTAAAAGCAAGCACCATTACCTAAATCAGTATTTACGTAAACGTTAACATTGACGTCATAGTTCTATTTGATTCTCCCTTTTGTTCATCAATCACGGCCTCTAAATTTTCCACTTCATTCGCCTTTATATTCTTTTCCATTTAAAATTATGTCTCTGACGCAGTTTCTCAATTTTGGAAGTTATTTTTGATAAAGAGATTAAAATGGCATTTTAGAGAAACAGGAATTCATTGATATGTACTAAATCTGGATATTGTTTTCATAAAACACCATTAAATATTAACCTTAACTGGGGTTATAAATTTAATTAATAAAAAAATTAATATATTATTAATTTAAAATTGCAAAAATATCAATTAATTCTGAAAATAAGGTTTTATGTTTTACGTAAATTTTTATAGAAAATAATACTTTGTACTTATTTTCATATTTTTAGGTTCGTCAGTGATAAAGGACCAGTCTTCACTTTTATGACTTTTATTAAACAAGAATAGATTAATAAAACAAATTAACAGAGGCCACATAATTTACCCTTTGTTTAATTTTTTTGACAACCGGAATATTACCCATGCTCATTTAACAAAAAAAGTAGCCATATTATATTATCTTACTTTAAAGCAAAACAAGCAAAAATGTTTACATTTATTAGACCAACAAAATCTTGTCTCTCTCTTATTGTAAACTTCTTTTTCAATATTTTAGCCGCAAAGCAAAATGCTTTTTATTTTACTTTTTTTCTCTTTTTAGAAAATCGACCTGGCAGAAACAGGTCAGGAGACAATTTTTAAAATAAGGAGGTATTCTAGTGTAGAGGCATGAATTTTAGGTGATTTTTGAAGGGCAAACAAGGGTTTGCCCTATATTTTTCCATGAGCACGTCTGACTTAAATAAGAGTCATGTAATGTTAATAAAAAACTCATAAAAAATGAATAGTAATAAAAATAAAAAAATGCCTTTTTTTACGGCACTTTAAAAATCACCTAAAGTAATTATGTAAATATATTAAAAATGGTAGTACGAAATATTTTTGTTGTTTAAATTGTTTAACAACAAATTTTGGCCCAGGCAACTTCAAAAGCCTTAGAAATCCAAAAAATGGATACGCGCAATATCAAGCACTTTGTGCTGCTTTAGTTCTTAGGCACATAATATTAATAACAAAGCTACAAAATATCTTAATATTACAGTTCTCTGTTTTAGGGAAAACAAAAGCTATCGCGTGATACAAGTGGAATGAATACTCGCTATTTAGTGTTTCTGAAATAGCAGAGTTACAATCATCTATTTATTATCTGAAAAATTACTTCCTCAAGTAACAAAATGAATATTCGACCCAAGGAAAAAGTAACCGCAGTTTTTCGAAGACTTTTTAAGTCATCAAACAATAAAGAAGAAAGCCCTAATAAACCTAACGGGTCTGCTCAGGGATCACCAGCTCGACGCTTATTAAGAGGTAACTATGTTGATCGGCAATTTCGTTATAAAACGTGTCACTAAGTCATTAATAACAGGTCCACAAAAAAGTGGTGTGTGCTGGGTGTCGGACTAAGATTTTCTGGCATATTTTTTTAGCCCTGAACACGAATCTAAAGTCAAAATTGAGGATCAAACAGCAAGAAATTAAAAAAAAAACATAATTAAAAATGCAACAACTGACATTGAAGTGGTAGTTTAAGTTATTTTGGTACATAGACACCTTTTATTTTAATACTTAAGTAAACTTATTAAAATAAGTTTACTTATCATTATGGTTTTTTGGCATGACCTTAGATTAGATTAGATTAAATTATTTGAGCAGAGATGGTAAAAAATGACCTCCACCACTGCAATCTTACCAGATTTATTGTGGTTTCTCCAATCATTCTTTAGAGTACTTTGTCCAGGCCCGTCTACTTAACTAGACTCCAGAGTCTTGACACTGGCCACTCCATATATCCCGCCGGTTCCTCACCAAGCCTAGTAAACCTAAGCCTACATAGTGCTTCAAAGTGGCACCACATATGTATGGCTGTTTCTTCAGCCTCCTGGCAGAATCTACACAGGCTATCCCCCACCAGGCTTATTCTTTCCATCTGCTTGTTGAGTTTACAATGTCCTGTTAGTTGGCCTACCGTTATCCTGACGACCTTACGACTGTGGCTCAGTAGGTCCGAAGTAAACTTGGCCGAGCAGGTCATAATGAAGTGCTTTGCCTGTCGTTGTCCCGGTGTTTGTACCCACCAGCTTTGAAACTCTCTGTCTACCCAACTCTTAATAGATGCTTTAAAGAGGCCTGCCAAGATTCCACAGAATGGCTTCGGGCCTATCATTTCCATGGCTGATCCTCTTGGCATGACCTTCTATAGATATTTAAAAAAAAAATTAAAAGTTATATGTGAAAAAGTAATTTCCATATGAAACCATTAAATTCCCATCAATACCTTTTATTTTAATGAGTTAACTTGTCCCATTATGTTTTTTGGCATGACCTATAGAAATTTTAATTTTTTTTATAAGGTTATACAAAATAATTTCCATATGACACCATTAAATATCCATTTAAATGTATTTTTTTCTTTGAAAAAACAACGTTATAATGGTTTCTTAAAGACAAAACATCGCATTCAAAGTCTGCAGCTGCCATCTCGTAGAGCTCAAGAAGTTGCTTGCCTTTTAAATAACGTCAGAAAAAAATAAAAACCAAATTACAAATTTTCGGTTTTTTCAGATATCTTCTAACGTTTCCGGAATTTCTTAGATTTTAAAACAGTACATTGAAAAGCGGTTACGTTTTCCGAATCCCTATGGTTACTCTCGAATTTTGGACCCCCTGTACCGGGTGTCCAAATAAGAAAGGACGCCGGCTGTATCTCAGAAAATGTTTATCGCACAGCGTTGGGGAAAAATATTTTTGGTAAAAGTGGTCAAGAGCAATAGCTGGCAACTATTTTTAAGTTTATGAAATGGCCGCTAGGGGGCGTAACTGCAATCTTGAATCTAAAAAAAGTGATGTTTCTCTGAATTCTGCTATATTAACCTAACACAAAATTACCTAATTTTTAAAGTCGAGGACAATTTGAACCTTTTTTGTTTGACAATTTTTGCTGTATCTCTAAAAATAAAGTGGTAGGGGGTATTTAAAGGTTTCCGTAAAAACACTCTGTATCTTCAAAACGGCTAAGCCCATTTTAACAAGCTTAGGCTAGTTGATAAAAGCTTTTCTTGGGCTATAAATAATTATAAAATTTGAAGTTTTGTTAGTTTCACATGTCGCCGCTAGAGGGCTTTTTTCGATATTCCGACACAAATGGTTAATTTTAAAAAAAAAATTAAATGCATGGGTATATTTCGTTTTCTGAAAAAGTAGCTAAATAACGCCTTAACAAGCTCGCGAAAACCGAATCTCGATATCTTGTTCCTTACCTAAAATTTAGGCCAAAGAAAATTTTATACGGCAATATCTCAAAAACTATAAAACCTACAAGAAATTTTTTGGGACATTAATTATGTATTTTGACGGAACCTGTAATTTAGGTTATATAATCTTTTCGTCTAAATGCAATACTTTACGAGTTAAAATAAAAAAAATCGAATTCTAGGGGTATACCTTAAAAAAATCCTGAAACTTCTATTTATTACTTATAATTCGTAAAGTATTGCATTTGGGCGAAAAGATTATATAACCTTAATTAAAGGTGTCATAAAAATACATAATTTATGTCATATATAAATTCTTGTAGCTTTTATAGTTTTTGAGATATTATATAAAATTTTCTTTGGCTAAATTTAGGTGAAACGAGATATCAAGATATTGTTTTGGGAGCTTCGTAACATCATTTAGCTACTTTTTTATGAAAAAAAAAATCATACCAAGTCATTTAATTTTTGGAGAAAATTAGCCATTTCTGTCGGAGATTTCGAAAAAAGCCCTCTGTTTGCGCATTGTAAACATCAAATAATATAAATTTATAGCCCAAGAATGCTCTTTTAACTTGCCCAAGTTTGTTAAAATCGGCTAACCTCAGATGGGTGTTTGCGAAACCTTTAAATACCCCCACCACTTTTTTTTAGAGATACAGCAGCACTTTTTTAGATTCAAGATTGCAGTTACGCCCCCTAGCAGCCATTTCAGAAAGTTGAAAATAATTTTCAGCTATTTCCCTTGACCACTTTTACAAAAATATTTTTCCCCAACGCTGTGCGATAAAGATTTTCTGAGATACAGCCGGCGACCATTCTTATTTGGACACCCGGTACATTTAACACATTCTATATCGAATAAGAAAACTATGCATGCAAATCATACTTTTGATGATAGAATATAAACCGGTATTCAGGTGCAATATTTAAATAATAATATTTTCTTATAGGTTACAAAGACACAGTATCCCCAGCAACTTCTAGTCAAGCTCCTTCTCCTGGATTTAGTTCCAAAAGTAAAAAAGAAGAAGCTACTCCACAAAGCAAAACTGTACGTGCTAGGAGACTGATGAAAGAATTTCGCGATTTACAAAGGTATATATTTTTTTGGAAAATTGTATTTGTAATAACAATGTGTGAATATAGAAAACGTACACTTTGATAATGATCAAATTTTAATATGTACAGGGTGTCTAATTTTTGAATTTTTGATGGTATCTCGTTTATTAGTAAAGATAGAGGAATGCGGTTTTCATAATACCGTGATAAATTTTCGTGAAATGTAAGATGCCGTTGGCAAAGTTTTCATGGCACTTTTTGTGTTGGTGATACAGGGTGATATTGAAAATCTGCAATTTTAAGACACCCCTCATATCTTGACTAGTTCATATGATATTTAAAAAGTTAAAACGGAATACAATAAGGATTTTTCTATAGAATACATTGGGGGAGTGGGTTTTTTTCTAAAAAGTTTTATTTTTGGAATATAATGCAAATATGGAGTTTATTTAATGGGACTCCCTATATATTTTTCTTTTATTAAATTGCATTTTTGAAATGTATAATAGTTGGCATTTATCTTTTACAATAAGCTTTAAATTTTAAAATTTAAAAAAAAAACATTTTTATGGTATGCCGTTAATTCACTTGACCTGCCTTTACGCAATTATTAAAACAAATTAAAATGCAAAAACAACACTTTTTTACTTATTAACAAAGTCATAACAATAAGAAAGCCTTTATATTCGTGTCATTTAAATTAACTATTCACAAATTTAAAATTATTCACCATTTTTTGGAAGATTAAATCAATAATGTAATATTTTACGAAAATTGCTCGAACTGTTGACCCTTCTTCTTAACACACAATCACATCTTCTGGATATCCCTCGTAGGGCATTTATATACTTAAACTTTTGTTTTAAGAAAAATAAACAGAAATCTTGATAACTTTTTTGATCAAGTCTCCAAACGAAATGTTTTCTTTTGTAGGCTTCCCTACAAAAGTTGTCTAACGAGTTGAGAGCTGTTCACGGAGCAGGTCGATAGGTTCTTATCCACGTTCTAGGTAATCGTCAATTTAGGTTGTAATAAATTTAGGTACCTACCTCGCTCTATCTACGTTGTTTTCAGAGAATATTGAACTTAGTACTCCATCACCCATGGAAGATATCTCATATAATCCCAATATTTAAAAATGGAGATAAGCATAACGTTAAAAACTATCGGCCAATAAGTAAACCGTGTGTTTTTCCTAATGTATTTAAAAAAATTATTTAAATAAACATTTTAAACCATGTTAAAAATATTATTATGTCAGAACAACACGGTTTTTTTCACTTAGTTCAATTGAGACAAATTTAGTCACATTTGTCGAATATCTTTCGGAGACAATGGATAGACGAATTCAGGTGGATGCCATATTTACCGACTTCAGTAAGGCCTTTGATAAAATTAATCATCGCATACTGATAGATCGCCTTTCTGCGTTCGGTATATCCGATTTCCTTTTGCGATGGATTTAGTCTTACTTGCGGGACAGTGCAGGTTGTTTCGGTGAATGGGTATCAATCAGACCCCTTTATAGTTCCATCCGGAGTACCACAAGGTAGACAATAATGTTTTTCATAATTTATCTTAATGATATAAAGGAATGTTTTAAGAATTGCAAGTTATTGCTTTATGCGGACGATCTAAAGTTTTACTACCCAATAACAAGTTTAGATGATTGTCTAAAAACTCGTACTGCCGGAGAAAGGATTAATTTTTAAACTCTGACAGATGTGTGGCTATCAGTTACATCCGCAATAAAATATAAATTGTATACAATTTAATTATTACATAAATGACTCAGAGTTAAGAGAGGTTTCTGAAATTAAAGATCTTGGAGTTGTTCTTGACTCAAAATTGTTATTTAAATCGCATATTGAGAACATTATTAATCAATCAAACAGGATGCTAGAGAGGAATACTGCGGATTTTAGAAATCCGAAAGTGATGCTTTGCCTTTTTTATGCTTACGTATCTGTAGATTGTGTTTTGCGTCTGTTGTTTGGAACCCGCAATATCAAATTTACATTAGTAGAATCGAATCAGTCCAGCATAAATTTTTAAAATATTTATCTTTCAAAACAAATATCGACATAAATTTAAATTATTTGCCTATTATGCGTATCTTTAATATACTACATCTTAAAGACAGGAGAATTATTGCTGATTTAACAATCTTCGTTAAAATAATGAAGGACTTGCATTTGTCCCAGAAGTGTATAGAAATATAGAATTTCACAATAATAACAGAACACTTAGATTTAATGAACTTTTTTCTGTACCTTTTAGAAATACTAATTACGGCCAAAACTCCCCTCTCGGTAGAATGATTAGATCATTTAACAGTCACTGTAACGATATGACGTATTTAGATTTGCCCGTTCATTGTTTTAAACGTAGAATTAAGTCCCAATTTATAAATAATTTAAATCAATAACATTTGTCAATAATATTTTAGTTTTTAGTTTTTGAATTATATATAGATATTAAACCTGTACCCACTGAAATACTTTATTAAAACGAGGGTACTCTAATGGATGTAAATCTGTTTGTACCCCTACTTTGTAATAAATAAATAAATAAACGACTATTATAGTTATTCCATACCATCAATTTAGCTCATCAAAACTCTGTGTGGTTTAGTTTCTTGGGTTAAGTAATAATTGGTAGTAGCCTAGGTATGTTTTTTTCTAAACAATATTCCGCCTTTAATAAATGTTTGTTCTCCTATTTAGTTTAAAACTACCCACAAAATATTAATGAATTTTTACCCTACATTGTCTATTTAAACTTATTCTTATATGTGTTAGTTTAAACCCTTAGTGTGACTTTAGCTTGATGGTCGTGTATAGTTAATTATTAAATTTTATTAAATTATTCTATATTGCACAGGGTGTCCCAAATTTAAGCCTCATTATTGAAATCTCGAAAACTTAAAGTGATACGATGTAGGTTAAATGCGGCTGTGGATTTTTTTATATCAATTTTTAAGAGATTTTAATGTGCCAGCACCAATTATGTATCGCGCTTTTTCGAAAAGATCGTTTAAATTATTTTTTAGTAAGATCTTACCAAAAATCTATTCTCTGTCTCTCTTTCTTTCTCTCTCTCTCTCTCTCTCTCTCTCTCTCTAACATATGATTTCTTATGGAAATTGCCATTAATATGAATTTTTGGAATAAGTACCCGTAATAAAAAAAAACCAGGACCGTATTTATGTGGGAAAATACTCGCGACTTGTCGTAAAAGTTATTAATGGTAGCTTAGTGACCGACATCCGAGAACTATATTTCCCACTTCGGAGTTGGTAGTTATTTTAATTTAAACGGAACCTATATGTTTAATGACAAAGGCACTCTAGAAGATAGGTTGGTCTTCTTTCTTGATGTTTTAGTATGCAAGGACTACTAGGTTATTAGATCTTACCAATTACGTCTACAACTATATTGTTTCTCGTCGTCTCTGTACTTGGGATTCTCTCTGTTGTTCTTTGCTGCCACCTGGTACGATTTCACTAGCGCACAAAGGTAACCCTCCCTTTTTCTAATGTGTTCCCCCAGAGCAATAAAAGAAGACTTTCTCAAAACAATTAAATCTATTTACAAATATAAATAAAGCAACTATTTACAATGATAAACAAAAAAACAAATTAGAACTAACAATGAGAACTAGATTTTAGTGTGAAATGAACTGCCGTGGTTTTATTTATTAAGTGTAAGTTAAAACCAATTTGGAAAAGATAAGATCCCCTGGTAAATTTAGGAAATACAAGCTTTCAGAAAAATAAAAATATTTAAAATCACTTACTGCCGTTTATACTTAAAAAAAACAAAGGAAGATAAACCCTTTCCCTTAAGAAGGATACCCTTAGTGAAATTCCCTTAAAATATTCAATATATTTGTCTTTTAAAAGAATTTAATTTATAAGAAAAATGTTTAAGATCAAACCCTCTGAACAGAGAACTCACGAGTAAAACACAACACGTTATAACGAGATTCAGACTATAATTAACTCAAATAATAATTTTAAAATTCCATGAGACTTATTTGCCCTTCCTTGATAGGTCCCCACTTGATTCCGCGTGGTTCCTGGCTAGGCCCCTTTCCACCAATTAAACAGGAATATCAACCCTGTAATCCCGCCCTGTTAGTGTGGTTCCTGGCCTAGGCCCTTTTTCACCAATTAAACAGGAACATTAACCCTGTAATCCCGCCCTGTTAGCATGGTTCCTATTTTACGCCTTATGGCACACTTTGGCCTTCTAGAACTAGAGGGCGCGAGTGGTTCTAAATCGGGGTTCATTTAGTTTTTAAATTCTAATTTACGGCTTTTAATGTTCAAGTCTTTTACTTTTTATATAAAATACTTAATAGTAATCTAATCTACTAATTCCTATACTAAGAAGGTCCGTCTATGATTAGAAAAAAAAACCTATATGCAATTTATCGTAAATTTTGGATTTTCTCTTTTCTTGTCGTTTACATAGGTAAAAAAAAATCATAAGACGAAACTACTTTACAAATCAAATTAATACGCTACAAAAACAGAGTCTTCATATATATTCTTTTGTTTTTCATAATGGTAAAATCGGTTTAATAAAAATAATGCGTCAGCAGAGTGGTCAACATCTGCGTGCATTCCTTTCCCAAACCATAAACAACGTTGGGGGTAGTTCTATAAATTTCTATATCTCGAACAATATTTGGTTACTGTCTAACTTTATGTTTACTCAATTCTAGGATGTGATAAATTAAGGTTTAGGGTTTTTAAAATATTTACAATCGACATATTTATGAGATAATTCCTGGGAACGTAACAAAATATTTTTCAGATTATTGTTTATCTTAGAAGCCCTTATCCCCCTATTAAGTTATATATCCCACATGGTGTTAAAAGGCTTTTTTTTCTCTTTGTGTGCAACGAAATAGTCTTTTGAAAATACAGGGTGGTCAAGATATATTCCCTTACATTTTACCCTCCCCCTTAAAAAAACGATTTTACCACCACAATGAAGACAAAAGAATATGGATCTCAACTGGTTTGTATCGTATCCATTTGTAAATACACAATTTTACTTAACCTACTGATGTCTTCTTTCTTCACGTCTAAATGGCACTTCTACTAAAGGTAGTCTTTGACGAGCGAGTTTCACTATTTTCCGCGAACGCGAACTTACACCAACACTTGTTGTTCGTACGTACATGTCCGTACCACACTATTTTCCCGTAGTTGCTTGTGAGTTCTTCACTTTACCGTTCAGGTCACTGCATTCGGGTGAGCTATTTGGTAAGATCGGGTATACTGGAGAAGTTTTTGAACTCGTCTTTAGGAAATAAATTTGGCATGTAGTAGGGATCGGCTCTATCTATCCCTACGATTCTTCTCGCTATTTGGTTGGTGGTTGCCTGCTTGGTGTTTGGATACAGCAAGGTTTGTTGGAACCTTTCCATGTCACTCTGGGAATATATACCTTGGAGCTTATTGGTGAAATGGAGAGTCCCCGCATGGAAATTTTGTCCTCTTCATCATTGGCGTCTAATTCTACTGCATCAACTGTGCGTTTAAGTTCTGGGCTAATTTCAATCCAGTTACTTTCCACTTTAAAGTTTACTGGGAGTAATGCTTGACATTCTACTTTGGTACCATGTTTGACAAGGATATGAGTTATGGCTGCGATTACAACTACGTTGGTGTACTGGGTGCCTCCTATTGCGAATCGTACTCCCTCACACTGGTCGTTTGTATCAGCGTATCCTTGGAGTGTAGTTGATACTTCGGTCGTTCCATTGAGTCGAAGTTTGGATATGACTCCTGCTCTCATTAAAATCAATATGGCGAAAACGATGAGCTTTTAAACATTGGTCTGGGTCGATATGCTGTATGTACTTCCCAAAACCTCCTACAAGAGGACTTCGGTGGCTGTGCATTCTACAATGTTCCACAAACTGCTCCACTTTGACCTGGCACGTGTACACATGGATTGGAACGTACTGCCTCTTCTGTACCAACTGGATTCGTCTATGGCTGCTTTCGGTGTAGTTTCTTGGGTCCTGGCATGGTTTGACAGAGAGCAGGGAGACCTTTGTTAGCTCCGTTGTTTTGTCTGCACAGTCGTATGCTACAATTTCGGCCTGAACCCAACCGATAGATATGAGGAGAATCAGGGTATGATACATCGCGGTTTTTAATCTAAAACAGCAAAACATTAATTATGCTCAAAACACACAAAAAAAACATATTATGCCTCCAAATCTAAAAAAATTGATACAACTAAATTTACCATAAACTAAACAGTACTTATAACCATTCATATCTATTTTCTATAAAACTGAGAATATCTTCGGACTTTTTGTCTCTAGTTTGCGCATGTTCTTTACATTTTGTTAAAATGACTTCTCGTTCGTCTTGCTATGGGTTCATATGGGTCTATTTCCAGTCGTGGTTGTTCCCCTTGTGGACTTTCCTTCTTAAATTCAGTCCTTTTTGTTGAGTCTTCTGACTGCTGACTCGCAATTACAGGGCTTTCCTTAATTTCGTGAATATCTGACTTAGAACTGCTCCGAGACGTGCTGTACTTAGACCCTTCACTCGGAAGATTATCTGGAATAACAGGGGTCTGCAGTCTACTATCTCCTTCTCTAGTTTCTTCAACTTCTTCCGTGTCACTCTCCCTATCCAACGGTAATTGTGATTGTGTTTGTCTACGATCTAGAGGTACATTTCCTAAATTGATCTTTTACTTTCTTAGTAGCTAAACATAACTTTAATCGATTTACATAAACATTATTAACTTTCTTACCTGTGTCAATTTTATGTGTCACTAAATTTGTAGTTTTCAACGGCTTACCTTCCTTCGCGAAGATATCACTAAAACTTCCTAAGAATTCCATAAAAAAAATTTTTTTTCTTATCGGGATCTTGCAAATGGTTTAGTACATTTTGTACCCTATGCTGGCTACATAGTTTCCTAATCACAGAGTTTAAGAGAGATACTGCCTCCTTCGCCCTATCTGTACGATCTACATCTACCAGGTTTAAAATGGGAATGTTATTTTTAATGGTCTGAGGTATTGGAGTAGTATTAAGTATGCGGACAACAATATATTTTAATTTGTTTGATGGGGATTCTTGGATATTTACAATACTGCTAGCCGTGCAAATGCCGACATCGGTGTGGTTTAATGGCTCGCAAATTATAGTGCTTACGGGAACCCGGGCATCCACGGAAACACCATAATCACAGCCGTGAAATGCTAGAATTTCTAAATCTTCGTGCAGTCTCACAAGAGTCGGTTGTTTTGAATTACTCCCTATCTTGTTACTCTGGGACCAGCCATAAGCATGAGACTGACGATTAGTTAAACTATTGTCATATTTATGGTTGTCCACTAACTTTTCCGGTCTATTATATGTCTGGGTAAACCTCTGGTTGATTTCAACCTTTGGTTGTCCGTAAGAGGTTGGTATCGGATGGTAGACCTGGGAACTAGGCTTGCATACCTCTCTTCTTCGTGGTACCACCTTCACATCATCAAAAACTCCAACGGCGTTCGGGTCTTGTCTCTTTTCAACCCTAGGCCAGCACAGACCTCCATGTCTATCGTGCTATAGATGCCTCCCTGTGCATCTTTTCGAGGTATGCAGTCATCACTAACAGCGATATCTTGTGCTAGTTCACCAGCTTCGCCACCTTGGCCGGTGACTTGATAGAATCGATCCAGATAGCCACTCAACAAGATCAAGCTATATCCACATAAGTTAATTCTTCCCAGATTGAAGTTAATGACAGGCTTAAATTTTTCCAGAAAGTCCATTCCAAGTAAACCATCCGTTGGAAAACTTAGACTGTCTCCACAAATTACGAAAGAGTGTTCAATCTTCTTTACAGTCGGAAGTTTTCCTAGTGTAAATAGGACGTCAGTTTTCCCGAAATTTTCAATTCTTTGTCCAGATATATCAGTAATGCTATAATCCAAAGTACAGATGTTAGGATTGTTTAGTTTCTTAATAGTGCTATATTTAATTAGGGACACGGAGGCTCCACTATCAATAAGAAAACTTGCGGTCTCGCCTGATTCTAATCTAAGTAGGATGTACCTAGAATCCTGTCCCTCGATGGCGAGTACTACGTCAGGTTTTCTATAGTCGGTCGAAAATGGATCTATTTTGGGGGCTTCTTTGAGGCCACACTGCGGTTTAAAAAACACGAATGGGCAAGATGATTTGGTCTGTTGCAATTATAGCAGAAGAGTGGTGTGGGACAGTCGCGCTTTATATGCCCTGTTTGTTGGCACCTATAGCATTTTATGTTAGAATTATCATACTTAAAAGTCTTTTGCTGTCTTGGGTAATTAGATGGAGAATTTTGTTGTCCCTTATTTGCAGAAATATCTCGTTGTGTCCACGTGTTGTTATTCCTAACAGTTTGGCTTTGTCTTGGATAATTAGATGGAAAATTTTGTTGTCCCTTATTAGCGGAAATCTCTTGTCGTGTCCATGTGTTATTGTTTCTAACCATTTGACTTTGATTTGGCGAAAATTTCTTCGGTATCGCCCCTGAGTTTTCGTTTACGTAACGTATGGAAGAAGAATGTTGGTCTTGGTATAAATTAGTGGGTAACTGTCTAGAAATGGTGGCTTCATACTTCTCTGCTACTTCCAAAACATCGCTCAAAGTATAGAAGTCTCCTTTTTCTATAATTTTATTCGCCAAACGTATGTCCACTCCTTGAATAAATTGTTCTACTATGACTTTATTTCTATACGTCACCTGAGCTATATTAGCTATATCTTCAGGAAACGCGGTTATCGAAAGTTTTTGTAGTCTTTGGGCATAAGCACCCAGAGATTCGTCTGGCTTTTTCACACATCGCTTTAATTCTTTCATTCCTTCTAGTTGTGGTACACGGGTACCAAATACTCTTTTTATCCATATTCTTACTTCGTCCACTGTCTTGAGGTCTATCCGAAATTCTAAGAGCATAAAATTCCTCTTTCGCTCTGTCTTTTAATTTTTTAATAATAAATTTTAGAGTCTCCGCTTCTGACCATTTGTGTTGAATGGCTGTTTCAATAACGGCTTCCATGAAGGCTTCATAATCTTTTCCACCTGTATATGAATCGATAGCATCGAGATCATCTGTTTCTGATCGTAACAATTGTCGTATGGACTTTAGATCATCTAAGTGGATCGTTCTAGCAACTTGCTCACTCGCTTCTGATGCTGAATCGTCCACTTCAAGTTGTTTCTTCGTTGCTTCCTTTAATTCTCTCAGTTGATCTGCCATTTTTGCCTGCATTTCTTCAATCTGTTTCCGCAACGCTTCTAAACCTTCACCCGCTGGTTGTCCTTTTTGGCTGCCAGTGGCTCCATTAGTGCAGTTCTCGTGTTCCGACATATTCCTGGAGTAATTTCCTTTCTTTATTACTTCAAAAAAACTATGTCTTTCTTCTTATGTTTCTCGGATATAGCTTCCTTTAACCGATCTCCAGCGTGTTCAGAATTCACTTCTTAATATAAGCACCAACACTTATGTAATACAAAACTACAACTCACTTCACTACTTCCTTTTAATTCACAAATAATTATCTTCAGTCTTCACTAAACACAAAGATACACTCACAAAACACAAAAAAAAACGACACAGGATAATCTCTAAATTCCCGTAATATACTTTCTTTTTCCTTTTAATATTTTAAATATTCATGAACGCAAGAATCGCTGACTAAATAATACTAATTGGCAAAACGCAAAAATAAAAGAATTATTAAAAAAAAAAAAAAAAAAACAGATGTCAATCAGTTAAATATAAGCTTAAATAAAATTTAAAAAAAAAATAAAATAACTATTGCAAAGTTTAGCTATTACCTCAATAGATCAATAAGTGGATTTAATTAAGAATACTTATAAATTTTATAAAGTTTTCCTTGGGATAATCCGGCCCAAACCAAGATTTTTGTGGAAATGAGTGATAGATACTTCGGAAATTACCCTCGTAAACCAAATTCCAAGGGCGAAATTTTCGAACTTATCGTCAAGAAGTCCGGTTCTAAACTTCATATAACGTCCTAAACAGTAAAGTAAATAGCATAAGTGGTATGCTAAACAGAATAACTAATGTTTATGAGATTTAATTGATAAACAAAAAGATTTAAACTCTTGAAACCCTTAGTATATATATTCTTTTTTTTTTAAGTATACTTTTCTTTAGTAATTTATTTATATAATAGCCTCAGTAGCCATTATAATAAAAAGAAGGTAGTATAACACAACAACAAAAAAAAAATATATATATATATTAAGTTTTTGTGTAGACAATATAATGTACATAGGATGATGTCACGAAACCAAAACTATAGCAAATGTTATAAATATCCAACAACTAAAAAAAACAGAACATGCATCTTACCTTTTGGTGAATCAAATAAAAATAGCAATTCTTATTACTATGACCCGTTTACGACAAATTACAACGCCGCTCTGCTACAAAACAAAACAAAAATAAATACCAGCTTATCAATCTCGAATCACAGGAACCTACATTTTTCTACAGGTGTAATTCTCGTTTCGCCTTTTTCCTTGCTCTAACCTGTTCGACGACAAAAAAAAATGAACAAATAATAATTATTTAACATAAGCACCTCTTCTGGCTCCTGCTAAACAACAAAAAAAATAAAAATAAATCGATCAACTAGCCGATCAAGTTTTAAATCCAAAACAGCCTTCTTCAATTATGCAAACGAGTCCATTTTTATTAAAAAACAAAAAATAATAAAAAAAAATTCAGCTTCACCTAACAATAGAATAGCACTTCCTTAAGTCTAAAAAAAAATAAACCACCAAAAAAAACTAAAACAAATAAATAAAAAAAATAAATTAAAAAAAAAAATCATACAATAAGATCCGTTACCTGTAAGATAAAAATGTTAAATTTTAATTAAACTAAAAACTTGAATATCAATTCCTTCCGCCTTATTTAATTAGAACTGCATTGCTAATTAAATCTCCAAATGAAACGTAATTGTTTCAAATTTTTATATAAAAATATTAAAAATAAAATAAAATGGAATAAACATTAAATAAATAAACTGAAAAAAATAAAAAATGTATATTTTTTCAACGGTTTCGAAACATCCCATGTACGATAATTGAAAAAAATCAAAACAAATTTCCTTTTTTTTCAATGCCTTATCGATTAATCTCTTGATATATTTTACTACTGATAATTTAACTTCCTCACCTAAGGCCAAAATTATAAAAGAAAAATTGTTTTAATTATTTTAACGTGAATCTACACTTTCACGGAATTACAGTCATGAAATCGTTAAAACCTAAACTACTCAAAACAATAAAGGTTGTAACTTGTTGTTATCATATTATAATCCATTCTCAAAAATGATCAAAACAATAATTCACCGTTTTTATAAGCTCGCTTACATCGATTAAGGTAGCCAATTTATATTGCAATAATTTACTCGAATTTTATTTGTTAATTCTGAAACATAGTCATTTTAAACATATCGATGAGAATTTAATTTTTTTAACACAATAATTAATATCCGATATTTAAACGTTGGTATTTTTCACTTTATAGCATTAAAATTTAAATTACAACACGAAGAAAAAAAAAATGGTAAACAATTAACACATTTTTTTAACAAAAACTTTCCAACAAAGTAACTGACCCTTTAATTAGTAATCATTCCATGCATCGATAAATCCTCCAAAAATCGCTGAGTTAATGTGCCTTTATAGCTGGAAAACCCTAATTTGCAATATCCTTTTAAACTTTCCTAATTCCTAGTTATTATAAAAATAAATACAAGAAAGAGAAAAAAAATTGAAAATCTACTACTTCATTTGTCTTTATAAATTACAAAACAATTACCTATACCTGGACCGACTTTTAAATCTATAATTTGTTTCCATAAAAAAAAATAATTTCTCTTTAAGGAAAAAAGTGGAAAACTAGAAATAAACCTATAATTATTATTTTTACTGATTGAATAACCTGCAGGGTATATATTTGTTTAGAAAATTATATCAAATAAAAAAAATAGAATTTATTTAGCAATATTGGTAACCGTACATTATTTTAATAGAGACAAGTCAGAAATCAAAACAAGATATCCTAATATACTTTTTCGATTTTTTGTATACGTAACCTAAGAACGTATGTAATTATTTTTTTAAAGTTTTTCTAGAAATAATATTTTATAAAGAAGCTTTTCTCCAGGTATAAAAATTAATCTAAATACATTAAAAAAACAAGTCTTATATATTGAAGTAAAATCAAATAACTTGAAAACGATATAATTTTAAAATCATAACAGATTTTTTTCAACGTACTTTTCTTTTAAAGTAATACAATAACTACAAATCATATACTGTAAAAAAAAATAATTTAACTTTAATTCTAAAATCGGAAATAAAAAGAAAGCAATACAGTTTGGAAAAAGCTAGTTAACTTGAAGTTTTATTATTTAAGAATAAAGAAATAAATAAATTCAGATAATCAACTGCAATTTTTGAAACCTGCAATTTAAGTTGTATAAATATTTTAAGTTTACGAGACCACAAAAAAACGTATATTTGTGTATTTAGTTGCACCTAAAATTTTTTTTTTTTAAATTAAGAATAACTTTTAGACCTTTAGTTCTTTTTATTTTTGTAAACTAAGAACAATTTTATTAAAAAAAAAGATACTCTCGCGACTACAGTATAAAATTTTAGGTAAACAAAATAAACCATATATTTTAAAGCAACAAAACAAAAAAGAAATTAAATTAAATTAATTACTATTCGTCATTTAACACAAAATTGTTTTTCATCAAATTTATAATTTAAAAATAAATTATCAATATTCTAAAGTGGAAAAAATAAATAATTTGGTCTACAAAAAAAAATTATTTACTTGGAAATAACTACTGGGCGTTTGGATCTTTTCTCTGTAAATTAAACAAAAAAAATATATTTTGTTAATATCCCCAAAAGCTGCACACCACTTTTTATGTGGGAAAATACTCGCGACTTGTCGTAAAAGTTATTAATGGTAGCTTAGTGACCGACATCCGAGAACTATATTTCCCACTTCGGAGTTGGTAGTTATTTTAATTTAAACGGAACCTATATGTTTAATGACAAAGGCACTCTAGAAGATAGGTTGGTCTTCTTTCTTGATGTTTTAGTATGCAAGGACTACTAGGTTATTAGATCTTACCAATTACGTCTACAACTATATTGTTTCTCGTCGTCTCTGTACTTGGGATTCTCTCTGTTGTTCTTTGCTGCCACCTGTTACGATTTCACTAGCGCACAAAGGTAACCCTCCCTTTTTCTAATGTGTTCCCCCAGAGTAATAAAAGAAGACTTTCTCAAAACAATTAAATCTATTTACAAATATAAATAAAGCAACTATTTACAATGATAAACAAAAAAACAAATTAGAACTAACAATGAGAACTAGATTTTAGTGTGAAATGAACTGCCGTGGTTTTATTTATTAAGTGTAAGTTAAAACCAATTTGGAAAAGATAAGATCCCCAGGTAAATTTAGGAAATACAAGCTTTCAGAAAAATAAAAATATTTAAAATCACTTACTGCCGTTTATACTTAAAAAAAAACAAAGGAAGATAAATCCTTTCCCTTAAGAAGGATACCCTTAGTGAAAATTCCCTTAAAATATTCAATATATTTGTCTTTTAAAAGAATTTAATTTATAAGAAAAATGTTTAAGATCAAACCCTCTGAACAGAGAACTCACGAGTAAAACACAACACGTTATAACGAGATTCAGACTATAATTAACTCAAATAATAATTTTAAAATTCCATGAGACTTATTTGCCCTTCCTTGATAGGTCCCCACTTGATTCCGCGTGGTTCCTGGCTAGGCCCCTTTCCACCAATTAAACAGGAATATCAACCCTGTAATCCCGCCCTGTTAGTGTGGTTCCTGGCCTAGGCCCTTTTTCACCAATTAAACAGGAACATTAACCCTGTAATCCCGCCCTGTTAGCATGGTTCCTATTTTACGCCTTATGGCACACTTTGGCCTTCTAGAACTAGAGGGCGCGAGTGGTTCTAAATCGGGGTTCATTTAGTTTTTAAATTCTAATTTACGGCTTTTAATGTTCAAGTCTTTTACTTTTTATATAAAATACTTAATAGTAATCTAATCTACTAATTCCTATACTAAGAAGGTCCGTCTATGATTAGAAAAAAAAACCTATATGCAATTTATCGTAAATTTTGGATTTTTCTCTTTTCTTGTCGTTTACATAGGTAAAAAAAAATCATAAGACGAAACTACTTTACAAATCAAGTGTACGCTACAAAAACAGAGTCTTCATATATATTCTTTTGTTTTTCATAATGGTAAAATCGGTTTAATAAAAATAATGCGTCAGCAGAGTGGTCAACATCTGCGTGCATTCCTTTCCCAAACCATAAACAACGTTGGGGGTAGTTCTATAAATTTCTATATCTCGAACAATATTTGGTTACTGTCTAACTTTATGTTTACTCAATTCTAGGATGTGATAAATTAAGGTTTAGGGTTTTTAAAATATTTACAATCGACATATTTATGAGATAATTCCTGGGAACGTAACAAAATATTTTTCAGATTATTGTTTATCTTAGAAGCCCTTATCCCCCTATTAAGTTATATATCCCACATGGTGTTAAAAGGCTTTTTTTTCTCTTTGTGTGCAACGAAATAGTCTTTTGAAAATACAGGGTGGTCAAAATATATTCCCTTACATTTACAAAAACAAAGTTAATGATGGTAGCCCAAAGACGAAACGTCTTTGTGTAAATGTAATTACACTGTCTGGTCGAATAGAAAAGTAGCAACGAGAATGTGAAATTTATTTTATTATATCTATTTAAATAAGTCGGTTTTTTCTAAGTGTTCGGAAGTATTTGAAATTTTTAAACTTTAAGATGGCATTTTGGTCAGCAATAAATTGCGCAACTTTGCCTCCAATTAATCGACATTGTATCTCTTCGAGTTTCCGAGATCCTAATTATGAGGCTCGAATTTGAGAGACCCTATACATTATATTCTAGAGTATTGTAGATTTATTCAATGATTTATTGATATGTAACTACTCCTTTGGCTTCTTGCTTTAAATTTTCCAATTATTCATACACTTTTGTTACTGTATGATTTAAACATAATAAAAAGATCGAAAATGTAAATTGAATTGTTTTTTTATTGTAGGTTGCAAAATTCGAAGCAAGACCCAGTATTTACTGTGGAATTAGTGGACGATAATCTTTTTGAATGGTATGTAAAAATTTACAAATTGGATGGAGATAGTGATCTTATGCAAGATATGATAGAACTTGGTGTTAGGTACCTTCTACTGCATATGGTTTTTCCAGAAAATTTTCCATTTGCTCCACCATTTATGCGACTTATTTCACCTAGGATCGAGAAAGGATTTGTTATGGAAGGTAAGGATATATTAAATATCTATAGTTTGTTTTGTAGAGAGGATCAATAAACGATCAAAATTTTATATCAATTAAAATGATAAGAATGGTTTGGTCAATAGTTATTATAGTTTGTGCACTTTTCGATTGACAGAGAGATGTGTTATGGAACCTTATAAATACAGAGAAAATTGTAGCATTAATATTAAGGGAATAATGTTTGTTACCTATTGTGTAAAATCCGTAGCAAAAATTTTGACCTTAGTGCTTTTGGTATTAATTTTTTTGTAAGAAAGTATATATTTTTAAAAACTTGATAATCGACTATATTTCTTTTTTGCATCAAACGTGTTTGCAAGTTTTGATGTACATAAAATTGATGTTAACATCACTCTCACTAAAACTATTTTCTATATAACCTATAAAATAAATCAATTTAGAATACTAGAAAAGCTAACAGAATCTTACTTAAATTTGGACTTTTATTTAGGCGCTTTTTGAGCTATTTTAATGCCCTATTTTAATTTTCTTTTGGTCATTGTTTTCTCAAAAAAATCCGCGATTCTGCTAGCTTAAGGTTAAAACCACACTGAGATCGTGATGATATTTTATTATTTAAATATGCCATATTTTTCGGCTCTCTATTGCCATACGTTTTATTGATATTCGAAAACATTAGGACCTAAAAAAACATACATTTAAAAGCGAATCGTCGAATCTAGTACCACTAGAGAATGTATAGAAATACCACATCCCAATTTTAAAAAAATTAAACCTATATATATATATATATATATATATATATATATATATATATATATATATATATATATATATATATATATATATATATATATATATATATTATATATATATTTGGTGCACAAGTCGTAGTTTATGTCTTAATTGATTAAAATATTATAATGGTCTCCAACTTTTTTGAGGTTTGAACCAAGTATGGAATGCAAAATTGAAATTTAAAAATGAGGGAATGACAGGTAGGTGAGGGATTGATGGTTAATATGATTCTGCTATAAATAAAAACTCTATTATCTTTATTAGGAGATATTAATGTTTGTAACTTACTAGTTCTGCTGGGTTAAAGTAAAGCCACTAACAAAAACCACGCCAATATTTCTTACAAACAAAACATATCCAAATCAAAATGCCGACTATATTTTTACGATTTTTTAAGGTTTTGTAACTACTATATTTTTAAGTTTTTTGCTGTGCGTTTTTTAAGAAAATGTTGACTATACCATATCCTTTTTTTTAATAAATATACCTTGCGTTTTTTATGTTTTAAACACGCTATTATATTAGGATCTTTTTATGCTCCTTATAGGATATTCATTTTCATTATTGTTAGTAGTTTTTTTAGTAGATAATATTAATTACGGTTAATTTATTTTATTTAATAAAATTTAAAAAATTGAAGGAGATTTTGAAAAAAAAAAGACATTCAATTCGTAAGTTTTACTCAATAAAGGCGCGTAAAATTTATTTTTTAATTTCTTGCCATTTTTTAATGATGATCAAGTCTAATTCTCATGCCGTTAGGCTACTAGCTTATCGTGTTGACGCACAAACTATTCGGTACATAAGCGTCCTTCCATCTTTAAATGGCGATTTCTCGAAAACGAAGCCGAGTTGGCACCTACAATTTTGGGGTTTGGTTGGTACTTACCCACACTATAAGCAAGCGAAGTGGGAGCCTATAACTCGATGCACCTCTCGGACCGTCCCCTCTTAAGTAACTTTGTGCTTTAACTTAATAATAAGGTCACAGGACGAAACTATCTTTAGTACAAAAAACAAAAGTGTATACCTCTTTTTATAATCAAAGTATTCTCAACATTTTAGTTTGGCAAAAGCAATTCCATAAACTTTACAACTGTTTAAGCATATACAATTACGACGCAGAATAGTGAAACGTTGAATAAATAAGTAAAGTTATTAGAGAAAATAAATAGCGGGTTAATGATGGAAACCATTAAAATAATAAATTAAAATAAAAAAATAATTTATGTAGTTAGTGACTTAATTTTTAAAAAAATATTATCTGTATTTAATAATGGTTGCTAAGTAACCTTCATGTAACTCTAAGCATAATTTAGTACAATTGTTTTTGCTTCAGGTGGGGCCATCTGTATGGAGCTACTAACACCACGTGGTTGGGCTTCAGCTTACACAGTCGAAGCAGTGATAATGCAGTTTGCAGCAAGTGTTGTAAAAGGTCAGGGTAGAATACAACGTAAAAACAAAGGACAAAAGGTATTTAATAGAAGAACAGCCGAAGAAAGTTTTCGGTCACTTGTAAGAACACATGACAAATATGGATGGGTTACACCCAGTCTATCAGATGGTTAGATAAAAAAATACTTATATACATTTAATGTTATCTTTTAAAATAATTCGACGTTATAAACCCACATCCCCATTGGTAAAAGTAGTTAATTTAAAATTTTTAACTGCTATTGACTTTTACAGGGACTTTTTAGTTTAAATTCAGATTTTTGACTGAAATATTTTTAATTAAATGCAAAACGAGAAAGCTGTTAAAAAGGTACCTATATATTTTATGTTACAAAAAAGACCTCTAGATAATGTAATTTTATTACTGATCGTTAGTCTTTTTCTATATTATGATTCTTTAAGAAGCTTTAATTATGATGTTAAATATTATATATGTTATATTGTAATTTTAATTACATTTTATGTCCACTCGAAAATCGGCTTAGTTGTTAGCTCTGTGATATGCATATTTAGAACCTTTATTTAAAGTTAAAACCTTTTTTTACTTAATATATCGAGTAGCAACGAAAGTATTGCCGATGAAATAAGTCCTATATGTACTATTAAATAAAGATGAGCAGTCGTCAATTTTCAAAATTTATCCGGATCAATAAAATTCGAGGCAATCCGAATTAGTGAAACATCCGGATTATTCAAATCTTTTTAGAAGTAATAAAGTATACTAAATACATGTGTGCTTTAAGAATTTATTTACTTAAAATGTAAAGTGGTACTTATAATTCCAAATATAAACTAAAATAAATGGTACCGTACACAAAAAATAAGGCAAACATATTAAGGACAAAAAGTGCTAAACCTCAAAAAAATTAGGTTTAAAAAATCCCTTGGTTTTGTCTGTTTAATTTTAGCTTGCTTTGCATGCATATCTCGTTTTTTATTGTGCGTAGCATATGCAAGACACTTAGTTTTGCTCCATTTTCTCAGCTCACTGTATATACTTTTACCGAAGTAACAAATTGCCTCCTCATGTTTCACGTTTAGCTCAAATCTAGTAACTTCCTTAACTTTCTCTTTATCTCCATCGATCCATTCATTGATCTCCGATACTATCAGTGTATTATTTTGAGTCGTTATAATCCGTGGCCATTTAACTTATTTCAGCCATTTCTCTTTGATCATAACCGAATGATTCGCGTCTTTGATTAGGCTGTGTCAATGGAATTAAAATCCTTAGAATACCGAATAGCAGAACACGATCCGAATTATGGAATCATATGTTATCCGGATTATAGAATACCTAATGTATATAACTATAATTTTGGTTATATCCGGATTGCTATAGAAAATCCGAATTAATTGGAGTTCGGACTAGCGGAGCTTTACTCTATTTTGATTTCAACGACATATTAAAGGTGACATGATTTTTTTACTGGTAGCAACCGCTATCAATTAACTTATAAATTACTTTAAGCTATTTCTGCTGGTACTTTAATGTTTTATGTAAAATACTCTTTTGGAGATTATTATTATTATTATAATAACTTTTAAAAACGTCCTTGAAAAGAAATTGCAAAGTAGAATATAAAGAACGCAAAAAATAAGGCTGTCATCTAAAAGAAAAGATTGGTATACCTTCCGGTTAGGCAGGAAAGTTAAATGGAAAATTTAAATAGATCCAAAATGTAGCTCTCATGCATTTCTACGTTAATCTGTCTTGTATCAATGACATTATCCTGACAATAATAAGAGATAGTTCAGAGGTAGTAGTTATTTGTATAACGTCTGTGCTGATCTGCCGCGTTTTCTAAAAGATGCCCTGAATTGTAATATCTGAATGTTTCAGTACTTAGATATAGTTGACGAAACTATAAAAACATTGATTCAACATTCAAAAATTTGTCATCTGTGGTACTTAGTACTTGGGTTCTGTATAAGCCCTCGGGGGCTGCCCTAAGGGTAAAAAAAAAAACAGAAATACTCCAGGCAATACTTTTGTAACTACCGGGTGTTAGACTTTTAAGATTGGTACATAAACTAATTTGCCAAGGTATAACATGTCAGCTTTTAAATGTTAAATACTGATAGTGTATAAATATTTAAAAGTACATTTACGATCATTAAAGTTCGGGCACTAACCTTGACCAAATTTTTGCGAGGTAACCATAACATACCGGTATCACAGTATAACTAACAGAGAGCAACGACTTCATGAATTTTCGGGAAACTAGTCATTTTTCTGGCGCAGGTTCAGCCGCCATTTTCCCAAGATATGATCTACCTCCTTTATTTAAATTGTAATTGTTTCGAGTGTGTTTCTTTCGTGTTTTGTGCTTAAAAATATCAAAGGCGCCGCCAGGGAGAGATCGTGCTACTTGTTAGTTATGCTGTGCCACAAGTAAATATGTTACATGGTTACCTCGCAAAAATTTGTCTCTTAATAAGAGTACCGTATTTACTTATTGTAATTCCTCATCAACTATGCACCGTGAAATACTTATTTGTAAGTTTGTTTACAGGTTTTTTTTCACGCCGATAGTATGGCGTCGCACAAGAAACTGGGCATTGTATTGCTTAAAAAAGTGCGAAAGTACAGTTCTACCAAATTGTTTTTTTTTATGTTAAACATTTTTTAAAGTAGTTTTGTTACAAAATAACAAAATGCGCCTAAAACTTACTCAATCCCAAGTTATAGAACATAAAATTAAATGATTACATAAGTGTGATTCTATACGTTTGTAATTTAATAGAGCCAAAGAAAAATTGGGAACTGGCAACATAAAAAACACCGTAAGGTACTAAACAATAAGTAGCCTAAAAAGAAATAAATTAGATTTACCCGAATTGCAATATCCGTTATTATACATTTAAAAATATTCTTTTAAAAAATCTTACACTGGATATATTTCAACTGCATTATTTAAAATCTAATGACTGTTTAATCATTATAGAAGCCGATAATTGCAACTGATTGCTGCCGTGTAGAAATAATTACAAATGAAAGGGCTTTTGTATTGACATGTTTGGGGCTTCTTAGTGTTATTTTTAAGATCAGTTAAGTACCTACATAAATAATACCCCAAAAAATAGTGCGATGTGTTGTATACTGTTAAGGTTCAGGTAACAGAAAATATTTTTCTACCAATAAATTCGTCATAGAACATTAATTTGGCGTTTGAAATTAATAATAAATTTCAGTAAAACTATAATTTTATAAGAAGTAATTTTCGCAGTAATTCTAGTATGTTTAAAACGGCTCTTGAAAGGCTACAGCCTAAAGCCCTTATTGACAAGGGCCGTCACTGCCGTACCTATTAAAAAGTTTGATACGGGTTAAAAAATTTCCGAACCAGATCTAGATGCCATGGGAATAAAGCGTCTGGATAAAAACATTTTTACTTTTAATATTATTATTATTACAATTTCATGTTTGCCCAGTATTTTGAAAGTTACTGCGGTCGTCGACACAGAAAATAAAATTATTCGAGCATACACCCTGTAATCTAATTCAATGTCAATATTTAAGGGGGCGATTTTTGGATCCATTTTAATAAGAAACCTTTATATAAACGTATGCTCTAAACATCTTGACTTTTGAAATACAGGGTGGTAAAAATTTCAAACCTAAATCATTTATTTTTAATATTCGTAATACCACTTAATATATTTTAATGAAATATGGCATACATGTACTATGTATCAAGAGGCATTTTTAAATATACCATTTTTTTTTTAATTTTCATCAGTGCCGTTCGTACAGAATTTAACCTGCTTATTTTGGCAGACATTGATGGTACACCACTGATTTCTCTTGAATTAAAATTGTTTTTGAAACCCCCAATCATTTCTGGGCAAAGTTGATAACTTGATTTTTTTCAGTCGGATGCACAGTTTTCGCTTAAAAAAATAAAAACCGTTTCTCGGCCTGATCATAACAATATCGGGGAACAATATCACCATGCAGAGAAATATTTAGATTAAATTTTTCAAGGTAAATTTTTATTCTTAATTTTTTTAGTCAGACCCACGGTATTCACCTAGAAAAATTAAATCTAGATATTTTCTTTGCATGTTGATATTGTTTAGCGATATTGTTATGATCATGCAGAGAAACGGTATTAAATTTTTTAAGGGAAAACCGTGCATCGGATTGAAAAAAGTGATCAACTTTGCTTAGAAATGATAAGAGATTTTAAAAATAATTTTTACTTTAAGAGAAATCAGTGGCGTACCATCAATGTCTGTCAAAATAGGCAGGTCAAATTCCGTGAAAACGCCACTGGAGAAAATAGAGAGAGAAAATAAAGTTTTCTTCTCAAAATGGACCCAAAAATCGCTCCCTTAAATTTGACATTCAATTAGAAAACACCCTGTATATCTATTAGAGGCCTTGCCGCTGGGTGTTGCTAACAAGCGTGCAAGAGAGAAAAAGTCCTTTTTTAAAAGTTTTAATACAGTGTTCCCAGATTGTTTTGACTCTAAAAAATTAAAATTAATCCAGAAGCAGCCTCTTAAATAACCTAAACAACACTTTCTACCTGAGTGAACTTTGACTTAGTTTTACAATTTTACACTAATTTTTTTATATGGACTTGAATATTACATTGCATGTGTTACGGCGCTTTCCCTTGGCAAAATTAGTGCGCATCGCGTAAATTTTTGTGTTCTACGTTATAAAAAATATTAAGATTTAAATATACACAACTAGCACTAGTTCTGCCAAAAGATTACATGACTGGAAAAATAATTAAATAACTTATCCAGAATAGTTTATGTAGGCTTATTAAATGAGTTATAATTCAAATAAGGTTTATACCTAAAAATTGGCACCTGAACACATAACAATGCAAAATTTAAAGCTCCACAAAAAACAATTAAGATATAAATCAAGGGTATGAATTTGTAAATAAGGGTTCTTATTATATAGGTAAATTATTGCAAAAAAAAAACCGTCTCAAATATTAGTTAGTACATTGAATGGTATACTCAACGACGACTATATTATGACGTATAATAGTGTGTTAAGCACAAATTATGTAAGAAAATCAATAAATTAAAACCCATTAAAGTTTCCTCATCTTTATATTAATATTTATCAATTTTTAAAGGTAATTAAAATGCTCATAAATATATTTTATATATACAATTTTGGTAGTATTTAGCTTTGTTAAAGCAGGATACTTAAATAAAAAAAACAAAATGTCCACTTTAAACAGTATTATTAAACATATATTAATTGTTAGCTAGATAAATAATTTCTTTATTGTAAATGGTATGTATATTTTTGAAAGTTTTGTCTTCCAGATACCTTAGCGATGTTTTTCTAATCTTTATAGCAAGTTATAGTTACTGTGTTAAATGTATAATTTATTATATTATGCAGTACTGCAATGTAGTTCTGTCAATATATTCTTGTATCTTAGTGAATTATTATGATGAAACTATAAAACGCAATTTTTCAACTCCGTACTTGTAACAGAAGTTATCATAAGTATAAGAAACTTTACAGATTTTTTTTGTACCTAAGATTTAACAGGAAATCCCCAGTGCTATCTTTAAAAAGGTGACCCATAGAACATATAAAAAACCAAAATCTGTACAAAAGTTAGTTTTTTCTGTTTTCTGTATCGAAAAACCTATAAAAAATAGACCTAAATAAAATGTTTTTTTATATAAAAGCTGATTGGTGCATATTTCGCAGAAAAAAGTCAATTATTGAAAAATGCATAACTTGTACCTTTTAAGAGTTACAAAGCTGATCTTCCGGTAAATAAGTGTTTATAATAATATGTTGTTTAAACCGGCTAAAGGCAGACGCTGTCAACAGGTAGTTTTTTCAAAATTACAGTTAAACGTTTTGAACTTTGGATGAGCGTATTAATGGTAATTTTCCGATTTAAATTTAGAATACTCCAATGTATTCCAAAACTTGTATATCTTCGATTTTTATATAAATTTGCAAAAACTGTAAAAAGCAATTTTAAACGTTGCACCAAACGCGCAACCTTACTCTTGGTACAGCGTAGTGGAAGGTTAAAGAGGCCAGGAGAAATGTTAAGCAGTACACTCTACATTTCTTCTATCTAGCTATGTCCCCCAATTACGATCCTCCAAGAGCGACATCGCGCGTTTTATGCAATGTTCGAAGCCGTTTTTCACACTTTTTGCAAATATAAATATATGGTAATCGAAGATATGTCAGTTGTAAAATACAAACAAAAATTTAAATTGGACAATTACAGAAGTTAATATGCTAACGGCCGAGTGATGATCGCGTTATTAAAATTACTAATGGCAATTGTTAAATTTAACAAAGAGTAAAAAATGAAAAAACTTGACAACGCAGCAAATTTTTAAACACTTTATTGTAACTAGATAACAAGAAATAGTTTAGTTTGGAATTTTGCGTTTAAAATTCATTAAGCATAAAAAATATTTAAAAAATAATTACCTTGCAAAGCATCATAAAAAAATAGGTTCGGCACTCCAACAAAGTCATTTTATATATTTTCTTTAAAAACAAGCAGTACGATAGATAGCTCAAGTGACCAATACTGCAGAGCTTCTTTCAATTTGGGTTTTTACCAGGTTCTTAATTTGATTCATGCCTATTAGATTTTATTGATACATTCCGGTAGTTAGATTCATCTAGAGTAGACAACATGTAGACAAGATATTTGCTTTATTTTCCAAAAAAATTATTGTTTTAATTTAAGACATATTAGTAAAACTATTTAATTATAAGAATTTTATTACTTACTGCTCTTTAATATTCATCTATTATTTTTAAAACAAAAAAATCTTATAATTTTATGTAATAACTAGGTATTACTACTGAAAATTAACTAACCTCTTTTCTAAGTTAGGGCTTGTCCCAAGCTACAACATGCGTTACTAAAAAAAAACTGTTAGATACCCGATGTGGCATAGGTCCGATTCGCCGCAAGGCCTTTGTCGAAGTACAAGTTAAACGTACTCTAGACTCTAGGATGTAAACTTGATCTAAGAATTTCTGCGTCGCAAGGAAAAAATGTTCTTGGTTTTAGAAACAGCGCATACACAAATAATAACTTTTACGCGCGCGCTAGATGAGATAGTGTTTGAAGTAGCTTAAGAGCGTTTTGTGCGATTTTACATATTAATTGCCCTTTTTCATTTTTTAACTTTTCAGAGCACATCAAGCTCTGATGCGCGGAAAAATTTTCGTCACTAGAAAGCTATTTACTCAGATTATCTATCGCAACCTTCGAGCATATACTGCTAGACAGCCTTGCAACTTGGTCGTGCGAACACTCCACTTGAGAGAAAAAAGAATAAGAGTGCAACATTTTTCACTCGCTCTACGTGCTCTCCGCCAACTAATAAAGTTATAATTTTATTTATCTTTCTTTGACGCACACTGTGAGACTTCATTAGACATGTGGCTTGGCAAAATTATAATATTGGGTAATGCATGCTGTGCAAGGTAATTATAAAAAAAAATTAAATATGTTTATTTGATTTTGAATGCAAAATCCCAAACTAAATTATTTTTGGACAAATAGTTAATATTTAAGTTATACCCTCTAACCAAGAGTGTTCATTTGTACCTCTTTGTTAAATCTAACCCATTGTTAAGTCCACTGCTAACAACAACGCGATCATCGCTCGGCCGTAAGTCTTCCAAAGTATGACTAAAAAATATTTAAACTGTGATTTAAAAAAAAAGCTCTTGCAACATCGTTCGCCTTTAGGCCATTTAAACAACATATAAACAATATAAACAATCATTTTTCCAAAAGATTAGCTGTCTAACTTTAAAAAGGTCCAAGTTATAAATTTTTCAAGAAATTATCAATTTTAGCGGATATCCGTTGTGTATATTTTAGCCAAAATGTAATACACCATAGTCTAGTCTTCTGTTTCATTGTATCATAGAATACTGTCACATAATGTACATTTCAGTACATGGGTTCATCTCGAATAAACAGGAAATGTCCATTTTCAACTCCATGATTTACAATACTTTTATTAACTCGTATTATAAATTCTTTACTCGTCGGAAGAGTATAGTATGCCATGCTTGGTATAAAAGACACTATTAAGACATACATTTTTTAAAATTTCACAACTCTACTATTAGAGATAATAACCTTGGTCTACCTGACCACCCCATATAATGGTAGGAAATACCCCATTTAAATACTGGATAAAAATATCTTGCTTAACCTTTTTTTAATTAGGTACCGGAAACCCCATAAATAATGAAAATAAAACGAATATTGGCAGGACTACTGCGATATCATCTAGAAATGGTTATTTCAAAAAAATTATAAACTTTAAAATATGTGTATTAAGCTTTAGGCATTGGTGAAAAATTTATTTTATTTATACATAGGTTCTCCGAAAAATACCAATTTGCTCCTGAAGATATCCGTAAAAATTGTGAGTTTTTGGCTTTTAAAATAGTAAAAATACCTTTCCTTACTAATGTTTAGGGACGCAAAAGAAGGTATTATTAATTTTGTTATAAAATGTTATTAAACTTGTCAGAAAATGGTATTTACTTTTCATTCAGGGTTCGAAAATATCCGATATATATCAAATGTTTCATAAATTGCTTTTCATCTAAAATATCTCCATCTTTTCTTACAAATTTTTATTAGGGAAAATAATTTTATTATTTAATAAAGAATCAAGTGGTATATGTCGATTTTTGTAAAATACAAAGGAGTTTTTACAAATACGATAAAAAATCCATGGCGGAATCGAAAAAAATTGTGACTGCCCATACACAGTTCCAACTTTAAAATAAATAGCACCATTTTCTGCTGCAGATAAAAGCAATATAAGAAAATGTTTTTAGTTTTTGATCTTCAATTAAAGATTTATAAATATCTTTAAAAATGTTCGGGATTTCTAAAATATTTAAACAGTAAATAACTAGACACTAAAATGGGTATCTTTGCCACAAGTCAAAATTTGCTATATTGAGTTTTAAACTTGTTTCACCCAATGTTATATATTCTTACTTTAATCAAAATAATGCCAAAAACTATTATAATTAACGTTCATAACCTAACTAAAGCTTAATACAGAATATACATATACAAAATTGCTGTTATTATGAACTCATAAGTCATATAATGACTTAACTGATGTCCAAATTTTTAATTAGCAAGATAAAAGACCAAAGAAATTAATGTTTGTAGTTTTAATATTCTTTATGGAAATTGCCATTTATAGTTGCTGTTCTGTATTATGAACATTGGTGTGATAAATGTTACTAAATAAATAAATGTGTTTACATAAATGATTTGTATTTTATTTAACATTTTTTCTTAAATATTACAAAAAATACACCTCTTTATCACTGAAAATACACCATTGAACTTTTTTTCCGTTTTATGTATTAACAGTTATCATATTATCTCGTCATTGTTAGTTTTCTTCTTGCTGTGCCAATGTTTGTATACAAGTCAGTAAAAAACCTAAGAAATAATACGAAAATTAACATTTTTTCTGAAAATGGTAACTAAATTAAATACCAAATAAAAAGAAATCAAGTTTATTTTGTTTTACTTAAAAATTAAAAAATAACAAGATAAATTAAATATATCGGATCTTAAATTCCTAAACAACTTCACATTTAACTGCTTCTGCCTCCACGTAGTGCCAAAACTAAATGCAGTACCGAGCCTCCTTGAACTTTGTAATCCTGTGCTGTTTTCTCATCATTCCTAAAATAATTATATATTATAATTTTACTTTTTCTGTATTCCGGATAAAAACTGATTATCAAATTCTCTTATATCTTGTGATTTTTAGGTCTTAAGAGGCATGTGAAAGGTCTGATGAAAGACACTTAAGAACTAGAAAACTCTAGGAAATTTTAAAAAGAAGTAGTATTGATATAAACAATAATCCCAAACAGACAATAAAACAGTCAACTTATTTGTCACAGATTTTTCATAAAAATGTTGGTTTTTGTCATGTTATCAATTTTAGATACCTTACCAAATATATTTAACTTGCAAATATTTTTATTTTTACTTTTAAGGGTACCGTTCTTTATAGTCTAAAAAAATAAAGAATGGTGAAATATTTTGTTACAACTACAACCCCGATAAAAAAAAATATCTAACTAGTGATATCCCCGAGACGAGGGAAAGCCCCTCTATGTCGTCTCTTCTTCTGTCGATCAGGGATTTTAAATTAGAAATAAAAATAGTACTCAGTATTAAGGGCCAGATAAAACAATAGTAAACAATAAATAAATGTATACTTTGAACTTTAATAGTGCATTCCTTATGAACACCAAAGAAAAATTAGATTATATATAAACACTGTTCAACGCAAAGTTATGCATATTCTATAAATACATTTCTACGGATTAACTCTAGAAAATGTGGCAAAACAGGAAAATGCAGATGCCTTTTCTACACTTGTGCCCTTAAATTTTTGTATCATGAAACTTACATGACAATCGCTAAGTCGTGTAAACAAAATATCAAAAAAAGGTTTTGTGTTTTACTAAATTTACTAAAATCTGTAACGTAATATATTTTTTAGATATTTATTGTTACATTTTTCAGTAACAGAAAAACACTTGTTTTGGAAATTACGAATTATAAGAAGCGACGCTGATGAAAAACTGACCATTTAAATCTTTCTGAAAGCTTTTTTTGCGACTGAACGCAAATGACCGTTTTTATACAAATCCATTAAAAAAATCGTATATCACGGAAAAACATGGTTGAATGAAACGACAGCACAACCGCTCAAAGTAAACGCGACGACATACCAGTTGTAATTTTTACAAAATGATAGGTAAGTAAACCTCAATAGTCATCGGATTATAGGCCGAAATTACATTGATTACAATTTTGATAAAATAGCTTATTTTAGAAGCTAAAGGGTTTAAAATTAAATAAAGTTTGGACGTAAATTTAATATCTGTCCATCACAAGCTAACTTATGTAATATATATTGCCTTTTTTTAAATGGGATACCCCGTCAACTATGCGTTACATCTTTAAAAACGTAACCGATAAAAAATATTCAATTGCGCCACCAGATTCTATGTAAAATTCTACACAAAAAATATGTTTACTATTTTTTTCTATCTTTACTAGCAACCGAGATACAGAGGTTTACTGAAATCGTCAAAATTTGAAAAACGCCCTGTTTTAATAAATAAAAAAGCTTAAAGTCGTGGTTTTAGTCAAGTTGAAGAGCGCTAAATAAATAATTTTGTGTTAGTCACGGTTTTCATAAAAAAGAAGTCTGCGCATTATGTAGAAACCAAGATATGAACAATAAGCCAAACTGCTACCGATTACTTAACAACTGAAAACAATTTGTGGAGGAAGAAGTAAGAACTGTTTAGGGTTTATTATCCAAAAATAAAAGATGAGTCATGTAGTCCTCACCCTCCCCCCCCCATTGTCCTCCAAGCATAATTTGAAGATAAAACAAGTCAATGGTAATTTGGTGTAATTATGTGGTTATGACTCGGGTTATGATAATAAATAATATATAAAAAAAATAGCAGATCCCATAAAATGACTTAAACATGTTTAATAAAAAATTGTTATCTAAAAAAAACCCACGATCTACTAGTAAATATTTTAACCTGATTGCCTAGGTTATAGGAATTCAGCTTTTTATCTGACCTTCAGTTTAGTCCCTGCAGTTTTCACACACACATACCGTTAACAGCAACAGAATAATAGGATTATTTCTGTTCTTATGTTCTGTTAGAACCAAAAAAATTAAACGATAGTTATGGGCATTTTATTAAATTTTATGAAAATTTGGAAAAATATGTATCCTAAGACTAATCAAGTTTTAAGAGCAGCTTTACTTTCCTACTTTTAGCTGAGAGAGATAAATATTTTACTAGTAAAAAATCAAAATTTTGATGACTTGTTCATAAAATCATAACCTTATTTGATTGACAACATACTTTTCACCATGGTCTGAGAGCAGTACACTTTTTTTTTCAGCATGATGGAACACAAGAATTTATAAATCTAACTAAACTTACATTTGCTTTCCTGAAAAAATAAGTCTTTGTTGTTGTGGTGGAATACCTTCTTTTTCTTCAACTCGTTCTTTAATTCTCTCCACTTTGTCAGTTGGTTCTATATCAATTTCAATTTCCTTACCAGTCAGTGTCTAAAAAAAAAATGGTTCTTTAAAAACAATAATTTTTTATTAAGAATATACATCACAGTTATAGGTATGTTAAAAAATTTTAACATGGTAAAAAACTCTACACCAAAATAGTATTAATTTTTTTAAAACTTTTTTAATGCATTAATGTCTTTAAGTTCATTTGGAAGCATATAATAAAACTTGATTGCAAAGCATTTAGGGCCATCTCGACCCCTCTTAAGATAGCAATATACACATATAAGATTGTTTGTTTCAAGTTTCATGGCCATGGAGATTACCATGTAGTTTGAGTCGATTCATGTTAGTCTTTATGGATATTAAATTTTCCAGAATATAGGTAGATGGAAAGGTCAAAGTTTAAACAACCTTTTTCTGTAAACCAAAGATCCTACCCGCATCTGCTGGATGCTTCCACTCCCACACATAGGTCATGACCATGATATATGTGTGTATGTAATGTAATCCTCAAGTAGTTTGCTGTGCCAATATTTTGTGCACGGGATTTACTACTACAGTCTTGGTTTATAAAGCAAGTAATTTAAAAGATTTGACTGAAGTGTTGTAAATACTGATTTACAACAATACTATCAATGGCTTTTATAAATACATACTAGTTAAACAAAAATGTTCCACCTACAAGAAGAAGCAAATATATTTTAAGTGATACTGCCAATAATGCTTATTTTTTTATTAATTCCAGACCATTTTCAATAAATATACCTAAGTGGTAAAAAACGAGTTACAAAATATCTATTTATTTTTGACTGACTGACTCATACTGATGCACTATATAAATTACCAAACATTAGCCAAATACTATTGAAACAATCAGATCTCATTAAATAATTTAAAAGAACAAAAAAGCAATTCAAAAATAACATATTTAAATCAAAATCATAGCATATGCAAGAACTAGTAAGATACTGCCGAGGTTGACTAGTGCAGCCTCACACACCTTAATAATTTTTGAAAAATTTAGGTAGTATAGTTTGAGTTCTCCTGTAAAAATGATAATATATATTGAATTACTGTTTATTGTTATTGTAAAACATAGCTCGCCTAGGTAAATCTTTTATTTAAAAGTAAAAAATTGGTTTAAACTGATTGTTTAAAAAAAGAAACCACCATTGACAAAGAAGTAAGCAAGACTAATATCCCATTATTTTTTGTTTTACTAATCTATTTTTTATTAAATAAATATACGTACATGTTAATATTCCAATTAAATTTAAGCATCATTATTAATAAAAATAATAGTTAAAGAAATCTTAAAAATGAAGCTACATGAAATAGGTAAATATTCTAACCTATAAACTTACCTTCACCTTGATCAGCATTTTGCCTAGTAAATTATTTTGATCTAGTAAAAGATAATATTATCTAACAAAATATTATTGTTTAATTAATTGTTCTTTTCCTCTAAATTAATTTACAGTAAAAATAGTAAATACATATAATTATCGGAAAACTATGACAGATAAAATTGAATTATGGAGGTTAGAGGGAAGGAGAAGGAGAACTATCTTCGCTTTGCCAGCGTTAGTTCATAAAAAAATTTCGAAATGCGATTTACGAATTTTCAATTCGCAAAATTTTTCCGCCAGTTTTTTTGGTATTTCTAGCGCTGGTGCGAATTTTTTAGGGGTTTAGTGCGGAACTGTTGGCAAGATGCAAGTTTATTATCTGTATTGACGTTTTAATTAATTTTCCTTCTTTAAAACTTTTTATATATATATATATATATATATATATATATATATATATATATATATATATATATATATATATATATATATATATATATATATATATATATATATATATATATATATATATATATATATATATATATATATATATATATATATATATATATATATATATATGTAAAAAATTTTAACCCCAGGAATTGAACCGTAATAATTTTAATCTTTAAACAGCAAAAATCAAACAGTATCTATATAATACGCAGTCGTGGTTTTCAACCGGAATTCGAAAAATCTTAAAGTAAATTTTCCCGCTTCTCAAAAATTTAGGAAACGAAAAAAAAGGACATTATCCTCTTGGAAACTCACATATTTTAAGTCGACCAATAAGAACCGTCAATTTTTCCCGCCCTAGATTTTAAATAATGCGAATCGAAAAAAACTTAAGAATAGAGAGCTCCTACAATTGACAATTTGAAATCGACCAATCAGAACAAGTTTCGCAATTCGCAAATCGCATTTCGCAAGCATATGAACTACGCTTTACTTTGCTTTCACTTTTTTTGGTCTCCGTCGGTGGACGTTCAACCAGCTCTCCTTTCCAGACACACGTTGTTATCAAGGTGGCTTTCCCAGGCTTTGTACGTGGAACTTCTGGATAGTCGGGCTCTGTAGCCCCAAAAATTCCGAACTTTTCAAAAACTTAAATTCTAAAAATTTTTTCTAAAATATTTTCTTATCGATGCAGGCACAAAAAATGGACATCCGACCAGATGACTGCTACTGGTATTGCGCATAACCGTTTTCTGTCAGTACTGCCTCTTCCTGCTGAGCGCGCAACCATCTTCCGCCATTGGGAAAACCCCGTGCGTGGGGCTCCCAGAAAACCCAGATATAGGAATCATCGCTCACAGCGCTTGGCCCCAGAAGAAGGACTCCATCTTTGGCTTGAGTTTCTTCTTGATCCCCGATGGTAAAAGCCGTTGATACGGCCCCTTTCCCAGCCACCTTCCCGGAAAAACTATGTAGTTTTTATCGCGAGCACTTCACTGATCGGAGGTCAAATAGAAACTCTGGAGAACTATCTGAGATAAATATAAAAACTGTCTGTCAAAATGCGTTACATTAGGGTAGCGCTGCAGTAACAACAGAGTAAATTTCAAAAAGAGCGCTAAAAGTAATTCGAATAGGATAGAGACATAAACAATAATGGAAGAACTTTCGTTTCATTTTATGAATATTACTAACCATTTCATTCAATGATAAAAAATAATTTTGCTAGAATATGATCTGTCTCCTTTATTTGAATTGTAATCGTTTCGTCTGCGTTATGTTCGTTTTTTATGCTTAAAAATATCAAAGGCGCCGCCAGGGAGAGATCGTACTGCCACTTAGTTATGCTGTGTGATGGCGTGTGTTGTTAAATTCATCATATGGTTTAGCCACAGGTTTCGCGCTGAAATCTATCGTGACGTCACACTAGATTACATCTAGTTATATCCTTGTCCATATACTACTAAAACAACGGCCATCATTCTTTAGCGCTTTTCCATCAATTAATTTAAAAACGGCTTGATGAAACAGCGATTAGTGCGCACGATTCATCGATGAATTTAACAACACACCTATGGTTAGCTACCAAAAAAAAATTTTCTTGAGAACACTAACGCTATCTTAATTTATTGTAAAGCTAGTTCATATGCTTGCGAAATGCGATTTGCGAAAGTTGTTCTGATTGGTCGATTTCAAATGTGTCAATTGTAGGAGCTCTCTATTCTTAAGTTTTGCGATTCGCATTATTTAAAATCTAGGGGCGGGAAAATTGACGGTTTTATTGGTCGACTTAAAATATGTCAGTTGTCCAAAAGGGGTTTTTGTCACTTTTTTTGCGTTTCGTAATATTTAAAATGTGAGAAGCGGGAAAATTGACTTTGATTTAAGATTTTGTGCGAATTCCGCAAAAATTGAAGACCACGAAGCATGCGTATTGATTTTGGCGTTGCTCAAAGGAAATTTAAATTATTACGGTTCAATTCCTGGGGCCATGTAATAATTTTATATATATATATATATATATATATATATATATATATATATATATATATATATATATATATATATATATATATATATACATACATATATATATATATATATATATACATACATATATATATATATATATATATATATATATATATATATATATATATATATATATATATGCCAACGGCCGTGTCTAAAAAGGGGCTGTAAAAAGCAAATTCTGTTTGTTTTTTTATGCTTGGGCGACATTGACGGAACGAGGAATAGGCGGGATCGTTGTCTGCTTTTAAAGTTCTAAAATAAAGAAAACTATGGTGTTTTTTTTTTCGATAAAATCATAATCTTATAGGATTAAAGCGATCCTTTATTCCATGACAACCTATCATTCTCTCATATGTTGTAATAGCACATATGCAGTTGTGATTTCAAGTAAAAATAAAATAAAAAGTTTAAAGTTTCCAGCATATTCCTACTGATTCAGCCTCACCGTTAAGACAGTGCCAAAAAGCGTGCAAGAGAGAAAGATGAATCAAAATATAATCTTTCTCTCTCGCTCCAACGTGCTAATTGGTCGAGAAGGACTGGCTGACGAATCAGCACGACGAGTGGGATATATACCCTTCTCACCGTCCAATGAGCACGTAGAAGCGAGAGAGAAAGGTTATACTGTAATTCTTCTCGCTCTCGCTTGCTGCCGAGTAGCAAGGCTTCCTCTATAAGTATATGCTCAAAGGTTAAAATAAGTTGTGATCTTTAATGTAATTTTTTAGTTTTATTTCATGTTATTTGCCTGTATAAAGACTTTATGAGAATAAAGTATATTCTATTTTTTGTTGTTGTTTGTTTTAATAAATCCACCTTATAAGATGCAATTATGAAGGTCAGTAAATGCAATGCCCTTCTTCACCAGTAAAAATTTTCAACTTGATCCTTATTATTCACTGACGACCAAAGCATTATAAATGTTTATTAAAACAATACACAGAGAAAAACATAGCATAAGATACAATATTGTTAGAAAAAAAATAATTAAAAATAACATAAAAAAGTTTTAAAGAAGGGAAATTAATTAAAACGTCAATACAGAGCGTCAATAATTCCATCTTGCATCTTGCCAACAATTCCAGCACTAAATCCCTAAAAAATTCGTAGTCGCAGCGCTATGAAATACCAAAAAAACCGGCGAAAAAATTTTGCGAATTCGTAAATCGCATTTCGCAAGCTTATGAACTACGCTTCGGCCAAGGGTGGTAAACTTAACAAGAGACGATTTCGCCACGTTTTGGTTGGTACATAACTGGTTAACCATTCGGTATCTTCTGAGGTCATGAAAATGACGTACCCAGAGTTTATTAAAGATTAATAGACTCTGGACGTACCTTACCAATTTAAGCCGAATTTGTTTGGTTTGTCATTCGTCAGCTGATAGCTACAGCGGCTGAAAGAAGTGTGGAAACAAAATTCCTTTAACTTCTAATCATCACTTAGATCTCATCGTTCTTAAAGAACGTCAATGTATGAGTATTAATTAGGAACGTCACACCGTTTTCATAACTTTTATTGGCACTCATTTCAACAAATTGATAACAAAAAATAAATAAACAAATAATCAAAATAGCTAGCCAATCAGCTTCCAAGTTAAACAAAGATAGCAAGCTAGTGATGGGACCTTCCGAATGATCTTCCGAACGATATTCGAATATAGAAATGTTTCGAATGATTCGAATATTTCTTTCGAATATTCGAATATTCGTATTCCAATCAGCTGGGATATATTACCGCTACTTATCGGATGATAGTTCATTCGATTTACGGTTCATTTAAGGTCAATCCTAGTTCGACTGAAACAGGAAGAGCTATCAAAAGAATGCATTTAAAAATTTAAATGTCGGATGCCACATTGTGATTCGTTACCACATAATTTTATATTTAATTATTATTATTATGCTATTGAATAAAGTAATAATTAAACATATTACTTGTGGAACATAATAAAATAGCAATGCAATTAAATCTAAATTATCAAAAGCATTCTTTAATAGCCTATTTCGGTTGAACTATATTTTTATTTTGCAGACAATTGTCTTAATTTCTGTCGATTGCTTTTATTAGCGGGTTTTGATGTAAACGGTTGCCTAATAATTAGTGAAAATTAATTAAACTTCTTTTTTGAAGTGTTCTATTAACAGGCAACCAGCAAAACTATTTAATATGGAAATGTCAATACAGGGGATTAATTTTAATTTAAAACAATTATATGATCGTATTAATTTTTTATATATTTAAAAAACTTAAAGTTTAACTGTATAGTGTTATACCTATAATAATTTTGTCCTAAAACAAACTAATTAGTCTATCGAACGACAATTTTAGTTTCTTTATTATCAAATATTAACAAATTTTCGCACCAATTACGCCAATTCATATCTACTTCCTTAAAGTATTTAAATTTAAGCAAATTGAAAACCACTCGGAAATCCATAATATGCATTTCCATAATAATGAATTTTGAATTTAAAATGCAGATACTACACACAAAAAATTAATATCAAGAATAGAAATTTTCCATCAAGTGTCGACTTTTTTGGCGGCCACTGTATACTATTCTATACACCACACCAATAATAACAGCAAAAAAATTAAAAACGTACACGAATACGCAAACTAACTAACTAACCACAATTAACCACAACTAACAACTCGACCCAACAAGTAAAATAGTCGACTGTCGACTGAAAATACTGAAATCAAAAGCCGAAATATAATAATTCATATTTCATCTTCCGGAATAATTCGTTATTTCGAAAGCAAAGGCTTCGATTCGGGGTAAATCGACGGTCGGCGGCCGGCGCAATATATCGAATATCAACTGGCGTTGATCGGTCAATGTTTCATATTTCGAATGATATTCCGAATATGAAGATCTTCCGGAATACGAATATTCGAATATTGAAATCATCCGAATATGCCCATCGCTATAGCAAGCTAGAGATCGAACGCTTCTTTCTTTCTTAACATGTTTGGGGTTAAAATAACAACCCCATTGGCCTGTAATTTAATACGTTTCGCCAGGTCTCCCCTTTCCAGACTCTACTTTCCGGGGCTTTGTAGTGGAAAAACTGGATGCGGGCTCGAAGCCCCCAGAAATTCACGAAAATTTTATAAAATAAAAAGTTTTTCAATGTCAAATGTCATGAAAGGCACAAACAATGTTGTTCCGACCAGGAAGACTGCTACTGGTATCGCGCATAACCGTTTTCTGTCAGTACTGCTCCTTCCTGCTGAGCGCGCAACCATCTTCCGCCATTAGGAAAATTCCTCGTGCGTGGGGCTCCCAGAAAGAAACAGATATAGGAATCATCGCTCACAGCGCTTAGCCCCAGAAGAAGGACTCCATCGTTTGGCTTGAGTTTCTTCTTGATCCCCGATGGTAAAAGCTGTTGATACAGCTCCTTCAGCTGCCTTCCCGGAAAAAAACTATGTAGTTTTTTATCGCGAGCACTTCACTGATCGGAGGTCAAATAGGAACTGAGATCGAACGCTGTAAGAAGAACACCGATACGTCACGGTCTCATATGGAAAACCCGTATAAAACCGTGACGTATCGGTGTTATTCTATCAGCGTTCGATCTCTACCAAAATCAACTAACCGTGCTTCAAGATTGGTATATATATATATATATATATATATATATATATATATATATATATATATATATATATATATATATATATATATATATATATATATATATATATATATATATATATATATATATATATATATATATATATATATATATATATATATATATATATATATATATATATATATATATATATATATATATATATATATATATATATATATATATATATATATATATATATATATATATATATATTTTTTTTGTGATTTGACAGACCAAAATAGATACCAAAGTTGTTGTGACGTCATCGTTTTTCGTCCCGAAATCGGTTGGTACATTTTTGACCAACCAAAAGTACCTACCAAAACGTGGCGAAATCGTCTAAGGAGTGCTCGATTTTTACTATTTGTCCGCAGATATAGGTTATGTTTGGACGTCACCCGTTTGCCCCTTTTGCCCAGAAGGTAGATTTATTTTATTAATTTTTGTTAAATATTCAACTTTTAAAGACTATTTTGGATATGAACTTACTATTAGAACTATAATGTATAACATTTTAAAAAATTAAGGCCTTATACAACTTGTAAACAAAACAAACAGGCAAACGAATTACGTCACAAATACCAAATTGACATTTAAATTGACTTATATGGGCTTAAATGGGATCGAGCACTCCTTGTTAAGTTTATTACCCTTGCGCTTCGGCCACTTTTGTAACACAGAGATGGTGATCCTGGTCTTTAGAATCCATGTAGAAAATATACATATTAGGCAATTTCAAGCAAATTTAACCATTGCAATATGAAACAACCTTTGAGAACATACCTTCCTGGGGCAGCCTTGTCCTCAACCGTGCAAACAAGTGTTCACAAGAAAGAAGAATAGCAGTATAACCTTTCTCTCTCGCTCTACGTGCCTAATTGGTTGTAGGGGAGAGATATGTACCCAAACATATCGAAGTACCCAAATGTGCATATCATAACTTAGAATAACATATTTGAATAAATCGGAATCTTCGATATGATTCAGGGCCAGAAAACGTCGAGTCTCCACCTAACGCGGAGAGCCGCATTTAAGGGTGTAAATAAAGCTAATGGGTCGCTTAGCCATTTGTGGTACTTCCCGGTCGCGGGAGGAAGGATTCCTACTTTAACGCCTCTAGCGAGATTTTAGGCAACCTAAAAAGTTCCTAACCTAACCTTTTTTTATTGTTTAGTGAGCGTTTTTCCTTTCGTTGGTAATTGTTTACAAAACGGTTTTCTGCTATTTTACTATTATATGGTTAATATTTGGTATACACACCTTCTGTTATTCATTAGGAATACGAATTTAGGTAATTTCTCGAAGAATTGTTTCTCCGATTTTGACCAAATTTTATACGGGTTTTTGGCGTTGATTAAGAATCTAAAAATATTTTTCGGCAACGTTTTGTTTTCGAGATATTTATACCAAGTTGAAAATCAAACTAACGTTATTTACACTATTTTCCTCCTTCTTTTGCACAGAATTCTTGATTTTTACACTAAATTGGTACATAATATTTTAAAACACCTTTTAAAAACTTGTTTTTATATCTATTTTACCTTTTTTCATTTAATTGCAAACCTCCACTTTCACACATCGGATCGTGGCCGCAACCATGTATACACTAGGAATCATGGCCGCCCAGCTTAAAAGTGAAGCTTTGCAATTTAATGGAAAAAAGGTGTAAAATAAATAAAAATATAAGGTTTTAAAGGGTGTTTATAAAATATTGTGTGCCACTTTTTATAAAAATCAAGAATTGTGTACAAAAAGAAGGGGAATATAGTGAAAATAAGGTTAGTTTGATTTTCAACTTTGATGATGAATATCTCGAAAACGAAACGTTGCCGAAAAAATATTTTTTTAGATTCGTATTCAGCGCCCCAAAAACCCCCGATACCAAATTTGGTCAAAATCGGAGAGGAGGCAACTTTCGAGACAATTACCCGAATTTACGTGCGCACAAACAAAAAATTGTGTTGTCTGAAATATAATTGGGATAAAAAGGCTTAAGCCAGAACTAACCATGACCGACTAGAACTAAAAGCTTTTGAATTTGTCTAAAAGGTCGGTCATGGTTAGTTCTGGTAAGCAAAGCGGCTTTTTATTTTACCCAATTATTTTTCAGACGTGAAAATGCGGAGACGTCATTTTCGTTTCGAGTTCTTCTAATGTCCGCTAGGTGTGCTACAGTAGGAATCCTTCCTCCCGCGACCGGGAAGTTTTGTGGTTCCCTCGCAAAAATTTCTTTTAACATAAAATCCATAACTCGGGGGTGAATTAGGTAACCCTCACAACTAAGATACAAGATTTTTTTAAACTATATTTTCAAAAAGATTTAAGTCTTCGATGCCTTCACACCCATAAAATGCTCTTCTAGCTATAAACTGTCTTTTTTTAGTTTCATAGTTTTTTTTATCTAAGGTATAAACTTTAAACCTTTGTAAACCAGCAAATTTTTATTTGTAATATTTTTTAGATGCTGCCTTTAAAAGCCATCCTTTTTAGTAGGACTCAAATCACTAAAGTTTGTCCAATTCTTTGCTCTCATATAGTACGGAGATTTAAAAGTGGAAGTAAAAATGAGCTTACTTCGTCGAACAGTACGGGTAGTGAGGTAGATACTAATGTTAAGCCACTAGGAGAAAAGGTCAAAGAAACAACAGTTACTGCTTCATATTTGGGAGTTATATTAATTGGTATAGCAGTAGGGGGTACAATGTTTTATTCAGTGTTTAATGAACTATTCTCAAGCAAAAGCCCCAACAGTGTTTATGCTGAAGCAGCAAAGAAATGTAGCAATTATCCTCAAGTAGAGGATAAATTAGGATATCCAATAACTTCTTATGGAGAAGAAACTCGAAGAGGTTTGTACTCAATTTATAGTTAAGAAAATTTGATAAAGTTTTATTAACCTTGTGTATGCTAGTGTCTAATTTCTATGAGATATCTTAAAAACCCTCTAAAGGTCAAAAATAATCCTTGGTGGGCTGTCCTAAATAACAGAAGATATGTAATTAAATTTATGACATCTGGTTGACCAGCTGTTTTTATTATTAACAGTATAATTTTTACAGCTTATGTCACCAAACAATAGTTATTTACTAGATAAGTAAGCTATGTTATATACAAGTCACCCTTTCGGCACGTGGGCTATCTTATATGTGACTAGGTAGGTAGGTTTGAAGTGAATGGGCTTTTTACACCCTCCACCGCAACCGCTCGGTCTATTGTGGCTCACACCTTTTTATGTTTCTCCCAATAGGATCAGACTTCTAATGAATCCGATATCAGATTGGGAGAGAGTTCTTACATCTCCTTTTACTTGTGTCGCAACCGGACACAAGCACAATATGTCTCCTCGAGAATATGACGAGGAGGCAATTAGATCCGTCATGCCCACCTATTCCAGTCTAGTGACGTGGGAAGCTACCAGGTCCTTGTTACAGGAACCAGATATTTCTTCTGAGGCCGCATCTCTGGCCTTACCCTATGAAAACGGTCCTATCCGCTTTTTGTTGAAAGCCAGGGAACCATTTTCTCTATAAAGGCGGTTCTGTCCGCCTTCTGTTTGGATTCAGGGATCCCCCTTCCTAAGCACCTGTTTGTTCGGGATGAATTAGCCCTTCCCCGTGAAATAGGCGCCGGTGACTTCAGGGGCACCTTTCAAAACGAAACGACTTCACCCGTTTCGGTCGGCGCACCTTTGTCTGCTTGTGACCTTGGGTAGCACCTCTCGAAACGGATTTATCCGTTTCGGTCAGCGCACCTTTGTCTTACTTTTTTCCTATAAAAGCGGTTCTGTCCGCTTTCTGTTTGGAGCTAGGGAAGTAATAGTCTACCAAGGCAGAGCCTCGCATTACCACAGTAAGGCTAGATACTCTGAGAGGTCGCCCTGTATCTCAGAGGCACCGTTGGAGACACCTGTTTAAGGCACAGGATGTCATTCACTCATCAGCACAGTATGCTAACACCTTGAGTTAAGCCTTGTGTTCATCTTAGCTTCGGATCCCGTTCCATACGCTAGCCAAAAGAGTTGCCGATAACCCGCAACTCTAGCACATGTTCCAAAATATCCTACTGGGCTCAACCACGACAACGACGTGTCAACACAGCAGTGGGCATATGTGACTAAATCATGCATCTGATTCAAAATAATATTTAACACTTTTATATAGTGGCAAAAAATTACCAATGTTATGGGTACTAAAAATGGCATTCCTATTTTTTAGAAACCATAGCAATTTAATAAAGCTTGGGTGGTCATGTAACCAAGGGTTTGTTTTAAACCCAAAAAGGTGAGAATCCTAAAAAGATACCAAATTGAACATTTTTTATAGAGAGGCTTCTAAATCGGGTTGCCGACTGTGCTTTATTTTAAACGGCAGTCCTTAATTTTAAAATAATTTATTTTTTTTAAAGATGTAAAAGGACCGCAAATATCCTTTAAAATCCGGATAAATAAATAAATAAATATGTTAAAGTAACAAAAAAAAAAAAAAACAATCTTCAGGGTCCGATTTTTGACACATATATCCTGTATACACACTTATGTGTTTATTAGCCAGATTTAAATAGTTACTGCTCAGGGATTATGTTCAAGTGTGGAGCACAAAATGGATGTTTTTAGGAGTGGTACAGTGGTCCCCAAAAAATTTTTCCATGTGCCCTTGATTTTAATAACCCATTGTTGGCAACTCTGCTTCTAAACAACATATTTTATCAATGACAGGCTTCATTTACAGTTAATATTATTCCTATTCTTTACTAGGTCATTCTTTAAACTTCTGCTTTTGACAGTACTGACATATTTTCAACTAAAACATTTAGCAGATGTTACATTAAAAAAAATATATCATTTCATTATTACTTTTTATTGCGATTAATATTAGTGAGTTCCTGTTGCCTGTTGGTTTAAGGAGTTGACACACTTTAGTATAAAAAACGTTGAAGGCAAGATGCCATATGTGCATATAAGAATTCCAGATATAAAAATTAACAAGTCAAGGGGCTTACTGTTTTAAATAAAGTAAATAGGTATTCTTTTAAATTTTTAAAAAGAATTTTTATTAACCTTGTGTTGACATTAATAAATTATTAACAATGAAAGACATTTGTTTACTGACCACAGCTTACGTCGTGATTCGGCGACTCTTCTGACCAATACTGGTGGTAATATTACCCCAATGTAATGCCACACTAGATGGAAGCCCTCCATTGTTGCTGAATATAGGTAGAAGTGTCAGTGTCTAATAAAATTGAAATTGCTTAAAACTAAAGGAAGAGCCACATCAACATATTAACAATCCCATGTGGCCATCTCAAGCAGAGATACAACCTATGGCATAGACCAGAGAAACGTTGGTAAACATAAAACAGTGCCTTAAAAATAAATGTTACTATTAATATTAATAGGTGTATAAGTACTATAAAAATATAATAGTTTTTAACTTTAGGTCGCAATTTAAGTTACTGTTATTTAGTGTCCTTTTATTACTTTACAAAATAAAATACCGTTAAAACACATTTAAAACTTTTTTTTGTTATAATCTACTAGTAAGTTACAGTTGTAAGAAACTAGAGAGATATAAATATAACTTGCTAATGATCTATGATTTACTTTATACATGCCAAATCACATCAGTAATCAGATTTTTTTATCAGACAATATACAAATCTATAATTTACACCATGGACTTAGTAATTGGATAACCTCCCGATTTGGAAATAATTAAAATTTAGCTAATTCTTCTAGTTGTCACTTGAGATATACATTTAGTCCATCCTAGTAAAAATGGCTATAAGTATTTATTGTTCCCTAGGTAGACGACAACATGTTTCTCATGCCTTTTATATGGACAAACAAGGAAAAAAACATTTAAGGATGAAATTTTATTTAAAAGGCACTGTTCATACTGGAACAGTCCACTTGGATATGGTTGAGGTAAGGTACCAGATATATTCTTTGTCTAGTAATTTCTTAAGGTGTATATTGTGTTATTTTCTAAAGCGTGCGTTACACTTCATCCCGCCAATTACGCCAGGTGCTTCGCCCGCCCCTAACCCAGGGCAGTTGTCTCAGCAGTCTCAATTTTTAGGACAACCCCTTATGCCCTGGCGGCCGCAAATTAAATTCTAGTTTGTTTCAGAATTATTTAAACTATGGAAAAAAAGATAATCTTATTAGAACATTTTATATTTATGCTTTTACCTGCCTTTTTGAATTGACACTTTATAACGTCAATTACTATTTGTCACTTTGCCCGTCGTAGCTTCATCCCTCTTGGACCGTTCTTTCTTATTGGGGCCGTAAATAAAATGTGCAGCTGAAATGGCGAAAAGCCAGTTAATACCTTTAAAATGTCATTGAGACGGCCTACACAAAACCACTTACACATTAAATACTGGACTATCTATCTAATAAAAACAAAAAAAAAAAAATCAGAGACCAAGTTCTCTAAGTACATTGCACACACAAAACTACAGTACACAATACAGATACAAAAAAATCTGTTTCTGTGCAGTTTATGGCATAACAATCCAGCCATCAAATCCATTTCGCAATACTTCGTCCTGAACTCGTTCGCCAAATTTTCATTTTAAATACACACAGCGTCAAAAAATTTGGATCCCCTGTATAACACTAAATCTAAAACATTTATCAAAATTTTGTTTATGTAGAAATAATCTCGTATAAAATGTTGTTTTTTATCATGAACAAAAACGCCACCAACCTTATCACTTTGTTTAACTACAGCATTTGTTGAAAATTGTCAGTTTCGTATAAATTTCGAGAAGTATAATTTGTTTCCTATTGTTCGAAAATGCCTAGCCATCAAATTTCAGGTTTTGATAGAGCTAGAATAATCGCCCTACATCAACAGAACTGGTCAAATCATAGGATTTCAGCACGTCTTGGCATTCCTAGGACGTCTGTTATCAGAATAGTGCCAGTGTTTTAAGAAACTGGAGGTGTAAATAGGAGACCTGGTAGTGGGCGTCATCGTGTTACAGACGAAAGAGAGGATCGATATTTAGCCGATTTTGTTCGACGCAATCGGAATATCACAGTCACAGCGGTAAGAACGCATTTCAGAAGAACGTACGAAGGTTCATTTCTTCGCCTACAATTTAACGAAGGCTGGCTGGTGCCAATTTGCGATCAAGTAGACCTTTAAGAGTGCCAAGGCTTACTAGAGCACATAGAGCTAACCGCTTAGCATTGGGCCGTATTCACAGGAACTGGCTTTTACCTCAATGGAGAAATGTTCTTTTTTCAAATGAGTCCCGATTTGGATTGACAAGTGACAGCCGTCGTGTAAGGGTATGGAGAGAGCCAGGACGTGCAGCACGTTTAGCCTTTCCTCAAGAAGTCGTTCCTTACCAAGGAGGGACAGTTATAATTTGGGGGGAGGGCATTATGTATGATTATCGCACTCCACTTATTCACATACTAGACACGCTGACGGGAAACGACTACCTGGTAAATGTTATAAGACCAATTATTCTGCCTCAGAGAGAAGAATTTGGGCCAAATTTCATTTTTATAGATGACAACGCCCATCAAAATCGCACTAGAAGGATCCAAAATGTGTTAGCTGAAGCCAATGTCCAGCGAATGAACTGGCCAGCACAATCGCTGGACATGAATCCAATAGAGCAGATGTGGGATATGCTTTCACAAGCCATATTAAGGAGACCAAACCCATCAATATCCCTTCAGGAGGTGATTGTGGCGGCACTGGAAGAATGGAACAATATTCCTCAAGAAGTGACCCATAATCTTATTCGCTCAATGCCAAGGCGAGTCAATCGATGTATCGAGAAGAGAGGCGGTCACACGGAATATTAATGTTATTTTTTTTTTCTCATAATTAATTTTTTGTTAAATTAAAAGTTTTGAAAAATTAATTTTTGGCACCTTATTTGGTTTTTATAATTCTTTTCATCATCCAATACTTTTGCACCTAAAAAAATAATGAATAAGCTGGCAAAAGAATAACATATTTTATGATATACATAAATATAAAAAAATATTTTTTCTTTTTATGAAATTTGGGGGGGTCCAAGTTTTTTGACGCTGTGTGTATTTATAATTATCCAAACCGTTAAATTGTTGTTCAACGTTGTACAAGCTTAGCCTTGTTTTTAGCTCTTCAATCCCACACAGCGCGAAAGCAGAATCTTAAAAAAAGTCATACCTACATCAAGGGCTGTTGTATCACACATTGTATTGTATCCACCCTTAACCCTTATTTTAAACTGAAAAGTTTAAAAACTTCAAATCTTCGATTTCAAGAAAACTTTATACCCGAAAACTGATCTCAAAAATCACTGCTAGCCCTTCAAAAATAAGGAGGAGCAAAAGTATTTTTCTAAATACTAGCTCGACAGGTCACTTACGATTTTGATGGTCTATTCTTTAGGAAAAATCTGTATACATATTCCTATCAAATAACAACTATATTTTCACCAAAAATGTAATTTTATTATTTTTTAGAATGACTCTGGTGCTTACGAATACCGGTTCTTATTTGTACAAGTAGATGATATGTTTAAAAGTGTAATTGTGATTGAAGACAATAGGAACAAACTTAAAGGGCCAAGTCAGGGGGCTCAAGCCCAAGTTATCAGTTTTAAGTAAATAATAAAAAAACATGTTTTGTTGAATGCTTTTATTTATTTTTTATCAGTTCTTTCTTTTTTACAACAAGACTAAATTATTATCAAAAATATCCCTTTTTTTATTTGAAACATTATGTATGATATGATTACATAAAGCGCAAAATACTGTACCCAAGCAAATTTTAATATTTGCCAAAATCTTGGTTTAAAGTATATTTTGTGTTCAGGGTACCTTACGGTGGGGGCTAATTGAAAAGGTACCATTACTCGTCGAATTGGGGGCACTTTAATAAGATTTTCAAATTTGTTTTAACTAAAAAGATAAAATAAATATTATAATTCGGTATTTGTTTGTCTTACACATAAACATTAAAAATCATTTGTATAATAACCCGGCCCCAATAATAGTAGGCGGGGGTATTCAGTTCGACACGCCCTTGACGAGTGAGACTAGGTTTTTTAAATCAGGCAAAAATTTAAAATATTAACGTAGTGTGGGTATCTTCAAAAGGAATTTTTCGGTTTATGTTTTTGTATAATATCTACAAAAAACTTTGAAAATCTTTTTTTCTCAATAATCAGTGACCACCATTCCAAATAAACTACTGAGCACACATATTTCACATACAAATAACTATCAAGTGGCGTCGATTTTTTAAATTTTCAATGTGTATGAATCTGACAAAAACAAATAGGATTTTATTGTCAAAAAATCGGCATTTCAACTTCAAAATGATGCCAAAAATTTAAAAACTAATAATTAAAACAAAAAAATCTCGGCGTCAATTGAGAGAGGAACTAATTAAAACAATTTGTTTTTTTGATTTTAAATAATCCAGTGCTGAGGAATCGCGGTCCCCGCAAAAAAAAAGTTCGAGGCACCAGCGGAAGGCCCATAAATCCCATTTCTTTATTGCATACCAATTTTTTTTAATATTCTTCAAATGTTGTATTATAATATACTAATTTTCAAAACAATAATAACAATTGTTATAAAAGATTCTTGAAAATAGGCCTTTTTTTACCAAACAAACTTTTTTATGGGGTAGTAACTACTGCATCATTCAGTGAGTGCTAATAAAAATTCACACTGTCCAACATTGAATTAGAAATTATCTTGAAATAAGAATTAACAATAAATATGAATCACACTAAATGTTTAATGTGTCACATCCTAAGCTAGTCTTTATGAAAGGTAGACTTAAAACTTATGTTTACAGTCGACTAGATTAGACAGTGCCAGTGCCGCGCCGACATGTGGTGGCGCCTGTGTGCAAACATTTTAGTGACACCCAAAAAACACGCTATTTTTTAAGCCATTAAATTAAGTCTTGTTAAATAAAACAACCTAAATAAAAATAAGCAATTATTTATTGCAACAAAACAAAAAATTCTTACATACACAACAGAAAAACAAACAAAATAAGTATTCTTATAATAATCAAATAAAAAACATCTTTGGTGTAATAATACAAAAAGCTGAAGGTAAAAGCATAAAACTACAAATTCATAGAAAATCCACTTTTTGTGCCTTCACTTCAGAAAAAACCTTTTATAATTTCGTGAATATTAATTTCATCTAATACTGAGGGCTCTAGAAATAATAGATAAATTTTTTACCCTCTTGACTAATGGTCGGTTTTTTAAAAAACTTTTTATAAGCTTCAGTTTTGAAAAAAATTGTTCAACGGGCGCAACAGATACGGGCAAAGTGAGCAGAATACGAAAGCTATTGTTAAATTTGGATAAACGGCGGTTAAATCATTTTAAAAAAGAAAACTCTAAAATTTTAATAACATTATTTAAATCTTTCAACATAGGTTGGGCTATATTAATTTTATTCAAATCTTACTCTATATTTAAAAAATCCTTAAACCTTAGTTTTTCTTCCAAGCTTTTACACGAAAATTTTTAAATTTTAAATTTTCAGGACTGTCGTTCAAATTTATAAAAATTTAAAACAGTAAACATGATTTTCCCCCGGGAAAAAACTTTGGGGCCAAAAACAATGCTTGATCAAAAATGATAAAAAAATTAACCTTGAAAGTTTTAAAAGGGTCCCAAAAACGGTTCGTCTTTATGTTCGTCATCAAATTGTTCCGTTTTGTGCCGACGCCAGTATTATAGATGGTTAAAACTGGATTCCACATCCGGTTTTTTTGCCTTTTATTGCTGCATTAATAACATCATTAAACTTTCTATCTGTTCGAAAAAAACCCAGCATTAATTTTTCAATTCTTGTAAAGCGTTTAACCTCTGCATGTTCATAGTTTTTTTATTTAAAATTTTTCTAACGAAGTTAACTTTTATCAAAACTTCATACCGGATTGCATTGAGCAAATAAATGTAAATGTTGATTTTTAGCTCCTAAACATCTAGTTTGATAAAAAAAAGAATCAACCCTTAATTCTGAATTTTTTTATATCACATAACGCATCATACATTTTTGATAAGTTTTTTAAAAAGGGTTTAAAAACATCAATTCTGCTCGACCATTGAGTAGCAGATAAATGATTTAAAGTCAGACTTGGGAAGTGTTGTTTTATGCTATCCCAACGGGTAGACCCTGAGAACTAAATATATATATATATATATATATATATATATATATATATATATATATATATATATATATATATATATATATATATATATATATACGTATATATATATATATATATATATATATATATATATATATATATATATATATATATATATATATATATATATATATATATATATATATATATATATATATATATATATATATATATATATATATATATATATATATATATATATATATATATATATATATATATATATATATATATATATATATATATATATAAATAATAAATAATATAAAAGAAAATGTATACTTCTTCGACTAAACTAAAAATCTTCACAGCATCGTTAACAACTAAATTTAGTGTGTGAGTTGCACATGGCTCGTGGATTCAGATCTAAAATAATTTTTTGCAATCCGCAATTTTTACCACGCATTTTGGAGCCATTGTCATAGCCCTGGCCCCTCACGTCATTTATATCTAAATCAAACTTTTTTAATTCCTCTAAAATAAAAGAACTTAAACCTATACCTGTTGCATCAAAAATTGGACAAAAAGCTAAAAAGTTTTCTCGTATTTCTAATTTTTTAGAACAGTTGTTAAAGTGGACAAATCTAATGTTAATACTAATTTTCTTCTTATATGCAATATCAGGGTTGCTGTCTAATATGATTAAAAAGTATTTATTCTGCTTGCAAAGACTTAATATGGAATTTTGTATCTCTCATGCCAAAACGGGTATAATTTCATTTTGGGGTATTTTTGTAGCTTGTGAACTTTGTGTGACACGGTGAATATGATCGGCCATTATCGGATCAAATTTACTTATTATCTCAATGCACTATAAAAAATTACCATTATTTCTTTCAAATAATTTACTATGTTGGCGACGAAAAGCTAAATTTTGTGTAGGTAAAAATTGAATAACATTAATTATCATTTTTATTACATTATACCACCGTTGTTTTTCAATGTCGAGAAGTTTTTGATTGGCACTGTCAATTGTAGTTTTAGTTTTAAATGTTCAAGGAAGTTCTATTTATTTTTTGTAGTTACTAAAGTGGCAAGAACTTCTTTCGTGTCTATCTAAATACATTGCTAAATGCAGCCAGTCATTAAATCCTCGACAAAATACGTTATTTTCTTGTGGGTTAAAAATTTTCAGCAAAAACAGAAAAGTGCAAATTGTCAAATTGCTTATGTTTTAGACTTTTGGTAGACGTTTATTTTTTGGCTTACGTTGTATTTTTGGCGCCCGTAAAATTTTTGTATATAATGTAATGTAATTTGTATATATCAGCTCTGGTGTGACGTGGCGCCCCTTCACCCTTCGCGCCTGTGTGCGCCAACAAACAAAGGTGTGCGCCGCACATATTACACACGTGGACAGTGCAGCAATGATTTTTATACATAGGGGAAGTTCTTTATTCCATCGATAAAAAGTACGCTGAATTTATGCGCTGAACGTCAAATGACGTCATAAGAAGTTCTGATGGAACAAATTAAATCGAAATGTTTAAAAAAGCTCGCGTTTGTTCTGCAACTGTCAATGCTCAGCTGATTGTTGTGTTTCCCTTCCGTATTTACTTATATTTTTTGCTCAAGTATTTTATAAAAACGCTTTAATGGAATTCATCGGACTCTCCAGTGGTAGTTTAAAAACGGTTTGATGAATTAGCGTTTAATGCGCTGGATCCATCGATGCAATGAAAAACTTTCCCATACACTTGGGCGCTGCAGTATGTTGTCTTTTAAGTCTTTCGTGCAGAACATGGTTTCTAAAGACCAGGATCACCATCTCTGTGTTACAAAAATGGTCCTCAAATTGCAATAAATTAAGATGGCACTGGTGTTCCCAAGAACCTTTGTAAACTAATAACCTCGTTGTTTTAAACTTCACTTTATATATTGCGGTCAAGGTCATTGGTTCTCTACACCCAAGATAATATATAAGAAGGTATTCCAATTCTGCAATGTATGAAGTGTGTCTTGCACACTAAAGTATTTTTATTCTTATTTTTATTATTGCGGAAGTTGGGATAAAAATACCACTGGACACATTTCCCATCATGCATTGCAGGATTGGAATACCTTGTTATATATTATCTTAGCTACACCAGCGCCTTCTATTTAATGCTATTCTGGGGCCACTTTTTAAGCAAAAGGCTATAAGAAATGGTGCTCCTTTACCTCTTTAACCTTTATAGGGCAGAAGTTGGTCGTCAAATTAACCCGTTATTTAGCAATAGCGCCTAATTTAAATCTTGTTTTTAAATAATGGGCGCATTCAGGAAACTGCAGCGCTACGGCCCTTTAGTACAGCGGTAAATCATATATTTTTATTGTTTGATCACTGCATGATGTTTTAACTAACTTTATTTTGTGACTTATGTGTCAAAAAAGTGACATGAAAATATAGCAAATATTTTTTTAAGTCAAAAAGGGTTGTCTTTATTAAAAAACACAAATAAACTGATCCAATAACTTACTGTTTTTGTTGGAATAATTTTTAATAATCCGTTCCAGTCCATAGTTTTCCATATCTTTTTCGTCATCATTATTCACATTATTATATATTGGTATATCATAATTTGAACAAATTAACGGCTCCAACTGCTCCAGCTGCAAATCTGCGAAGACTGACAGTTTTGAAGTTGTGGGTAAAATATTAGCTTCTTGATAAATAATGGCACTTTGCATTTGGAAGAGGCATGGTGTCTAAAAAAACTAAGCCATGAATTTGATCCCTAGTAGTTTTCGACAGCGCTACGTGTCTTTTTTATTCAGTTGACTTTCTTCGGAGACCCCTAAAAGACCTATTTTAAGCGCTGATGTCTAGAAAACTATGCATAGCCGGATGTTGGGCTCATTAGGACTTTTGATCAGCATGCTGAAAACTCTATTTCCGCAAAATTTTAGCAAATTAGATAGATTTTTTCCAGTATTGGTTTTGCATTGGGTCCTTAAAACATTTTAACCTAAATATTTTTCTCTTTAAGCGAAATAATCATTGAGTTTAAAAGATGTTTTCGATAAAAAAAACTCAGCATGTATGTGAGTAAAGACTCCCATTATCAGATATGCGACCACCATAGAAAGAATGCGGTAAAAATAAACTTTCTAAGCGGAAGAAAAAGCTTCTACATTAAATTAATAGAGCCCAATGCTCCTCTTGACTGGAGTAAATTAAAACGAAAATTATAGTATAACGAATAAATAACGAAAATTTTTAGTATTAAATGATTGCGAGCAGGCTAAGAATACACTAGAAGGGAGTATATATATATATTTTTGCTAGAAGTAATAAGGGAGATATTTTGAAAGTCGAGTCAGTTGTATTTGTTTTAAGCATCTAAAAATACAGTTATAATATAATCTATTAAAAATTAGGTATAACGGAATGCAGAAAAAGGAACCAAATAAGTATGAAAACATGTGGGTGATTTCCTTTGTTTTATAACTAAAGTGTTCATTATTTACTAGCTTATTTGCAAAACTTTGCCTTTAACTAATATCTATTTAAGTTATTTTTTTCTGTGTTATTATTTAAACAAAAATAGCAACAGAATAAAATTCGTGAGAACGTATATTGGTAATTTCGATGCGATTGGCCAAATCGATATAACTCCATCCACCTGAAATCTGTGATATAAACGATCAAGGTTGCGTTTTCGATCGGATGTAAGAATTTAAGTCATTTCATTATTTTGAGCGATTTGGACTTGTTTGGAATGGGTTTTTTTTTTATCTTAAATAGATATAGAAATACGCGAAAAAAACATATTTTATTTTATACTGCTTCCATCCTCTTCACTCGAGCGCATTGAAATTTTAGGACATAAACGTACCCACTGTCTATCATAACCGGTTTTCACATTGTACTACTTACATTTAATTTGTAATCTAATGGAAGAATTAAATATATTGAAGTCAATTTCATACTTGCAACTTTAACATCCAACATAACATCTAATAAATCAATTTTTGTATCATAATTTTGATCTATTTCTCGTACCTACAAAAAAGTAGTTTTATAAAAACATACAGGTTGGCTTAAAGGCAAAACAAATTTAATTATTTTTAAAAAACACATTAGAAAAAACATATTACACATATAATATATTGTATAACACACACTATAAGCATATATATTCTTGGTCATTTTGAAATAATATTTAAGTGGATAAAGTCATTTTTACCAATAATTAAATGCATTACATAGACATTTTAAGATAAAGTAAAATACATTTTACTTTCTTATCTCTGTTTTCAGCAAAAGAAGCTACTTAAAATGGTATCAAGATAGTACTACCTCCTAATGCAGTAAAGTAATAAAAATGCTGATGATATTAAAATGCAACTATAGGGATGTTAGAAAGGGGGTCTGAAAAATTCTACTTCCAACAATAAACATAGAAATTTACAATTTTGAAAGTGACTTTTTTTAACAACAAATGCTTTCCCATAGCGTGGCGCTTCCTGGTCAAGGCAGAGAACATATTAAGCCATTCTGATATCAATGCATATTTTCCATAGTAACGTATGTAACAAAAGGCAGAAGCGAGCACAATTACGTGTTTACCTGACCCTACCAATAAAATGTTAAAAAATGAAATATATTATACAGGGTGTCCCAGAATATGTAGCCAATCTCTCGGAATCTAATAGAAAACCCAAAAATATTGTGACAAGTTTCTATAAACTTTTTTCCTACGAGCCTTCCCTACGGAGATACAGGTACATAACGGACGACCCTGAAAATAGTTTTTTTTTAAATAACTTTTAAAATACTGGGCGTAATTAAATATTTTTTTTATATGATGGTTACTAGATAAGTCTTAAAATGAACCCATTAAATTATATTTGGCTTATTTAGTTTGCCAGGGACGGAATAACTCCGACACAATAATAGTAATTTTTTTAACACCCTGTATGATTAAAGCTCAACAATATTATTTTTGAATAGCTTTTACCTTAAACTACAAAAAAGGAATTCTTGATTGACATCGATAAAATCAACTCTTTACGAGAAATAAAATATTATGTTTGGTAGTTTTTTTTACATTATACAGGGTGTTTGCTAATTGTACGTCAATATTAAAGGAGGAAATCTTTGAATCCATTTTAAGAAGAAAACATCATATGAACGTATGTCCTAAACGTCTTAACTTTTGAGATACAGGGTGGTTAAATTTTAAAAAATAAATCATTTTTAATATCTGTATTAAGATATTAATGATGGCATAATTTATGTAAGAAGCTTTGTACCACATTTTTTTTATTTGCCAAAATAGGTAGGTCAAATTCTGTACGAACGCCACTGGTGGAAATAAAAAAGAATGTGGTACACTAAAAAATGCTTCTTGATATGTAGTACATTCATTCCAAATTTCATTAAAATATCTAAAGTGGTATTACAGATATTAATAATAAATGATTTATTTTTGAAAATTTTACCACCCCGTATCTCAAAAGTTAAGACGTTACGGACATACATTCATATGAAGTTTTCTTCCTAAAATGGACCCAAAGATTGCCTCCTTTAATTTTAATGTACAATTAGAAAACGCCCTGTAAAATGAAAAAACATTTACCAACCATAATATTTTATTTCTCGTAAACAGTTGATTTTATCGATGTGAATCAAGAATACCTTTTTTTAGTTTAAGGTAAAGCTATCCAAAACCAATATTGTTGAGCATTTATCATACAGTGTGTTAAAAAATTGCTATTATTGGGTCAGAGCTAGTCCGTCCCTGGCAAACTAAATAAGCCAAATATAATTTAATGGGTTCATTTTAAGAAGACTTATTTAGTAACCATCATATTAAAAAATATATTAAATTACGCCTAGTATTTTAAAAGTTACTTAAACAAAAAGATTTCTAGGGGCGTCCGTTATGTACACCTGTATCTTCGTAGAGGAGGATATTTTTAGGTTTTCTATTAGATTCCGAAAGATTGCTCACATATTCTGGGACACCCTGTATAAATATGTTATATAAAATGATCGTACAATATTTAGGTTTACAATATTTTGCCATTACCTTCTAATGCAAGAGCGATTTAAGTAAGGCTAAAAACATTTATTTCCTAAAATGTAACTTACGTTAGCTTGGCGAAAACACATCGATATATCAGATATGTTAACATTTTTTTTTGTCGAGTCCAAAGAAAGAAAATGCAAGGGCATCTAAAAATGCATAAATGAATTTTTTTTAAAAATTGGCCTCTCTCCTGTAGTGCCCCTGCTTACTACCACAACCACAAAATGTTTTATTTATTTTCATTTATCATTCGTTTACCTGTGTATTCTATTAATATATTTATTTTGTTTTTGGGTAGTAAAGCAAAAATAAAATTATTGCTTAAGATTCCTTCACCTTGGTCTGTAAAGAAATTTGACTGCCTTAGTCACTTTCCAGAATCTTTATTAACGAATTTAGAAATATTAGACGGAGATAATTTACTTCACGACTTCATTTCTTTTTTTTTTAATTCACAAATATTTTTAATGTTTTTGGTATTACACAAACAATTTGCAACACGAAGCCAAACGCAAAACCAAATTTAATATGTTATAACAATTACAACCCTCGAATCATTGGGCCCACAATGTATACACAATGGCAACACTGTGGATACATGCAGTGGCGTAGTCAACCTTTCAGGGCGGGGGCCAACGTTTAAAGGGGCGCTCTATTTCTTAAAACATTTTTATTAAAAAAAAAAAAAAACACACACACAACAATAAACAAACAAATCTATATTTGAAACTTTAGGCCAGAAAGGAAAAATAATGACAATATAAAAAATGTTCTTACCCAGCAGTTTTTTTGAAAAAATCTTGTAATTTTTGGCTGTGTGTTGCGCTAACATCATTTTTTTCACGATATTCCTTCCTGAACTCAGCACCTGACTTTTTTTCTTTTTATCCATTTTTACTCTTAACAAGTTTACCCTTGCATAGACAATAAACGACTAAATAACACCACAAAGAGGAGAATATGAGTACCAGAAATAAATAACATATAGTTGGATCATTTTTTAAATGAAAATTCGGTGCCGTTTAAAAAGAAAAAAAAACATAAAAAATTGCAAAAAAGATTTGGCGGAGCCTTTGCTTTTTATAATGTGCCGCTTCCCGCAGCTGTCTGTAATAATGGACCATATAAAAAGCAAAGCCGACCGACAATAAAAATTAAATCTTTTTGCTACTTTTTATGTTTTTTTCTTTTTCAAAGGCACCGAATTTTCATTTTAAAAATGATCCCACTATACGTTTGAAATCTGCCGATTTGCAATATTAAAAAATAAAGTAAACAATTCTGGAATATATCCAATACCGACACAATAAAAAGAAATGCCGCCACAAACGGACGCCGCGCTCAGCGGCTTTTTCTGTTAGATTTCTTCCTTGAAAAAAATGACTGCCGTCCGCAGAACTTGGAATAGAAAAAATTTTTAACAAAAAGTTGGACAATTATTTTTTAAAATATACTTCTAAAATTTTACACCAAACAAGTAAAAAATGGGCTAAAGCACCAAATTTGTATGTTATAAAATTTAAACCTGATTCTATTGGGCCACAATGTAAACACAATGGCAACAGGGCCTGGTCTACAGCGGGGACAGTCACTCCCCTGTTAACCTAATTGGTCAATTACGCCACTGGATTACATGGTAAATAAACACCGTGGAAACACTAGTGGTTTAACCGTGGATTTGCTGTGTAAGCGCCGTGGATTCAGCGAGAAACCATTGTGGAAACACATTGTGGTTATGGTTAGTTGTGGTAAGTAGGCTGTAAAAGAATCGTGGAACCTGTAAGGTTATACAGTGTTTTGACCGTGGACTCAAGGTTGTGAGGGAACTCATATTGCCTTTCACGGCATCTTTTAGAAAAGCCGATGATGCCACAACGGCTGTTACACAAACTACTACATCTTGAACATCCCTATCCACCCCATTAATGTCTGGGTAATGTCATCCCTGTTCAGAAGTTTATTCAATGTTTAAAAAAAATAAATGCCAATTTATACAGCATTTAATTTTTTTTTCGAAAAAAGCATATACTTTTTAATATAAATCTTTTAAGCTCTATGAAGTGATGTTTTTAATTTATCTAACAAAATGTTATGAATAATTTTACAGTTTTGCAATTAATTTTGACTAGGGTTTCCATACGTCCGGATTTGCCCGGACATGTCCGGCTTTTCAAGGTGTCCGGGGACATCCGGCCGCATTTTTAATATAGGTCCGGGAAAACGCCAAAATTTGCAAACCTTGTTGATCCATTTGTATTTTTTTGCTTGTTAATTACAGAGGTCCACAAAAAAAGTGGTGAGTGCTTGGATGTCGGACTTAGATTTTCTGGCGTATTTTTTTCCGCTGAACACAAATCTGAAGTCAAAATTGGGGGTCAAACAGCAAAAATTGAGAAAAACCCAAAAAACCGACACGATATTTTACCGGCAGAAACCTGCTACCACGGAATGTTTGTACTACAAACGTTCCGTGGTACAGGATACAAAAAATTTCATAAAACAAAAAATAGGGCTGTCTAAATTGTCTATATAAAAAGTTACATTTTTAATAAGTCAAATTATAAAGGAGATATAAACGAAAATGTAATTTTGACAAAAAAATTTAGTCCAAAATAGGAAAAAAAAATATGAATGTGATTTTTGGTATTGTTTATACTAAATCACTTATTTTATTCATTTGAATCTCAAAATTTGCAAAAAAAAAATCCAAAAATAAAAAACTAATTTTTAATTTTTTTTCCAAAATCCTGAAAATTCGGTTTTTTGATTATAACTCGACAAATATTGCATTTAGACAAAAAGGTTATATAACTTAAAATAAAGGTCTGGTCATACATAGTTTATGTTTTATAGACAAAATTGTGTTTATAGTTTAAAGAATTGACTTTTAATTAATAACGTAATATCGATATTTTCCGATTTGCTGTGACCAAATTTTGATGCAGAAAATCTTAGTGTGACACCCAGCACATACACCTTTTTGTGGGTCTGGTTATTTAAATAATTATTTAAACTATTTTTTTTTATATATATTTTAAATTGTCCGGACTTGTCCAGATTTTTGGACTCATGTTTCCTGGATTTAAAAAAGACTCTATGGAATAATGGAAACCCTAATTTTGACACACTCTGAGGTGTCTCTTGCTATTAAATCAATGTTAATCTAAAAATGCAAGTGTATCGACAATAAAGACAAACGTATGGCATTCGTAGCTTACACACCGCTATAGTTATTGTTTGGGGTAAAATATTTCTAGAAGTGTACATGTGTCATTTGTCCTTTGTCGCTATAGAATAACCCGCCCACACAAAATAGGTTACTTAGCCACATCCGACTCAACACCCAAACAGTACCTTTATCACAGAGCAGGAATCAAATTCTTTTAAAAACTTATTGTAATAGGAAAAGAACTGCAGATAATTGGATTCTCGTTGTTTTCAGTAGTTAATATAAATAGATATTCTCCTTTAAATTTGATTTCCGGCTGTTCGTATGCTACGTCTCTTTTCAACCAGAAACCTAAAAATTGGGTCAATGTACAGGAAGTTGATAACAAGTTCATTAACAGAAATAAAAGTTATGAAATACTAAATCGTAATTTACTATAATAATGAATCATTTGGTTTTCTTTAAACAAGGTATTACATATTTCTGAATCACCAAATAATCTCAATGTCACCCATTTAAATGCAACAGATTTCTTTTTTGTTCACTTTTTAAATGCCACTGCAGATGCAGTAGTGTGCAATAATTTCTTTAATTCATGTTTACTTGATGAATAATACTCGTTCTCTCTAACAACATTGTATATCCAAATTTGTGTTAACAGGATGTCTTAAATTTAGCCTTATAAATATCCTCATCTCCGAAACAGTAAAAGAGTTAGACCAGTCAAATTAAAGGAACTTTTTATAATGCTATAACCAAGCTTAAAATGTAACAGTTTTGCAATGTTTATTTGCTTAAGTCCTAATTTAACCATATACAGGGTGCGACAGCATAACTTCATTTTTCAAAACTTAATAAAACGCATTGTTGGAATCAGGAAGTTTTAATTTGGTTTTTACAATGTTGGCACATACCTAAAGTTTTGTTTTACATTGTTTTGAAAAGCAAATCACGTAGGTGACATCCCCCATTCTCGATACATTGAGTAAACCGATTTCTGGCGCGGGAGCATAACTTCCTTTTGTGATCAGGAGCGATTTGCAATGGCCGGCACGATCTCCCGATTTATCCGCTTGTGATTTTTTTCTATGGGGTTCCTTAAAATCCCGTGTTTGCTAACATAACGCCTGCTATGCTTGAAAGAGTCATGAGAAGCGCCAGAAATTGGTTTACTCAATGAGGGTCGTCACCTACGTGATTTGGTCTTCAAAGCTATGTAAAACAAACCTCGGGTATCTACCAACATTGTAAAAACCAAATTAAAACTTTGTGATTTATACAGGTGCGTTTTATTAAGTTTTGAAAGAAACTCATGCGCCGCACCCTGTATATGAGACCTGATACCGAAATAAAGTTAATAGTTTTCCCATAAGATAAAAACCAGTTCTGTTTTTTGTAAAATACATTAATTGCACACCAACTTTTTCACTAGATAATAAAAATAGTTATGGTTAAAGGGAGTTAAAAGCTTCCCATTTGATTTAACCGCTAATCATCTACGAGTGAATAAAATTGGAAAAATTCAATAAATTTTTTTATTAACATACTTTTTTTGTAATAATTAAAAAATTAAAATTGCTAGGCATACCCATTTCTTACGGACTTCCATAACATTTTTTGGTTATTGTCTCGAAAGTTGCCTCTTCTCCGATTTTGACCAAATCTGGTATACGGAGGTTTTTTGGAGCGCTAATAACGAATCTAAAATATTTTTTCGGCAACGTTTCGTTTTCGAGATATTCATTATATATTGAAAATCAAACTAACCTCATTTTCACTATATTCCCCCTTCTTTTTGAACACAATTCTTGATTTTTACATTAAAGTAACACCCATTATTTTATGAACACCTTTTAAAACCTCATATTTTTATTTATTTTACACCTTTTTTGTATTAAATTGCGAACTTTCAAGTTCAAAGGTAGCGACCATATTTGCTTATAAAATCCCCAGTGTATACATAGTTGAGGTCACGTTGCGGCGTGTGAAAGTGGAGGTTTGCAATTAAATGGAAAAAAATGGGTAAAATAAATTTAAAAACATGTTTTTAAAAGTTGTTTGTGAAATACTGTGTGCCATTTTAGTGTAAAAATCAAGAATTCTGTAAAAAAGAAGGAGGAATAGTGTAAATAAGGTTAGTTTGATTTTCAACTTTAATGATGAACAAAATGTTGCCGAAAAATATTTAATTATTTCAGATTCGTAATCAGCGCCCCAAAAAACCCCCGTATACCAAATTTGGTCAAAATTGGAAAGGATTAAACTTTTGAGACAATTACCCATTTTTTTCATTTAAAAAATATAAAGGGTGATTTATGAGGAAATTTCAATAAATCAGGTACGTAGTCAGGGTCCAAAAATAAACCTAAAAGTCTATACAAATATGGGTCCGCAAGGCCTTCGTTTCCGAAATACAGGGTGTTAAAGTTTTTACTTAATTTTTCTATTTTTTAAATAAAATCTGATAATGTAAACATTGGAGTAAGATTTGGTATCCGGAGGTTTTTTGGTATAACGGATTCGAATCTAATCTTAGTACGGCTCTTACTTGTAGGGGGTGCCACCTACACGTCTTTTTACTATTTTGAACAATCACAACTTTTTGGTACGGCACTGTATTACATTTTTAAGTAAATTAAATAATTTTTTTGTCATTTTTACGTCAAAAAGGTATACCTGTTAAAAGTAGATATGAGCAACCGTTTTCAAGAGTATTTGGATTAAAAAAAAAATACCACGCATGACACGTATCTAATTTTATTGAAGCATTAAAAAAAAAACAAAATGTATAATTAAACGCTATGTATTTTAATTTTTAATAAAATTATTGTTTTTAAATTATCTTTAGCAAAACATAAAAAAAAATTAAAAAAATAAATAAAAACTTTAACACAATGTATATCGGAAACGAAGGCCTTGCGGACCTATATTTGTAAAAATCTATTTGCTTATTTTTGGACTCTGAGTATGTACCCGAAGTATTGACATTTCCTCATGAAACCCCCTGTATAAATTAAAAGATTACTCATTTGTTCCCAAAATTAGGCTTACCCTGTATATTATTGCATTGGTATAGTTATTTTTTGTTACTAAAACTAAGAACTCTAACTATTACATAAATATATTGACAATTAAGTTTAATGTTTAATTTAAGTAAACAACACTTCACTTTTTTTTTCCAACTACTCACCTTCACTTTTGTAACAAAGAAGAAATGGTAAAACAATGGATATAACACCACTTAAAAAAACTACAAGGGTAGCTTTTGATAGCAGAAAGTTTTATATTTTACTTTAATGTTTTTTGTATAAACTTCCAAAATAACCATTATTTAAAAACTACAACGTGCTAATGTGATCGGCATGTGACATTTTTGTTTGTATTGAGAAAATACGGTCACTATGGAAATGAAAGACTTGATAGTAATAGCTTTAGGGTAAAGGTTTCAACAAAAAAATATAATAGCTATATAAACTAAGATTATTTATTTTTAAAACCTGGAGTTTTAAAATAACAACTGTAAAATTAACTCCACAGTTTTAATAGTATTAATTTTGAATAATAAGCTCCTATTTTTTTATTTTCGTTAATAACATAGTAAAATATGTTGACTTTTGCGAAATGGAAAATGTATTTTATTTAACTGATATCAAAGTGTAACGCCTAAATATTATCTTTTTTCAAAAAAATAGTGTATTTGGTGACATATGCTACCAAAACAATTATAATCATAAAGCTAATACAACTGGTCAATTAGAATTCAATTAGTTTCCATATGTAGACTAGGCTTAATCAATAAAAGTTGTTTTAAATTCAGCTGGTAATTTTTTTTTGGAACTGTTTAATCTTTAACACTTTCTAAAATTGCAATCTTGTATTATTAGTGCGTAATTGTCACTTTACATTGTCTAATATATTAATCACCTAAAATTGAAATAGTTTTTTTCGGTAATTAGTAACAAAAAGTGTAGGTTCATAAAACAAAAACAAGAATAGAAGAAATAACTCTTTTTTTAAGTGCAAAAAATGGTTTAAAATTTTAAATATTTAAATTAATAACATCACATTCGGTAAATTTATTTGCTTTGCAGCAATTTTTAATTTTGTGGAATATTTTTTAAAATACATCAACAAAGTCAATTGTATAATTGATATATTAAAAATATATATGGCAATAGTGCCTCAGGCATCCATAGCTCCTATACCAATTAAGTTTGGAATTTTGTTCGAACGCTGGCCTATACTGTACATATAAGTGTATTTCTGGGAAATATTTTCGCATACACAGGGTGGTCCCAAGAAATATGACGGACATAATTTTTTTTTGTACATCTAGTTTTTATTTTATTTAGTTTACTTTGGTAGTATATGAGCAAAAAAATTAAAACAACAAAAAATCGTTTTGCACGCCTGAAAAAAAATATTAAAAAAAGGTCTTAGATCTGTTTTATCAGAGCTTCATAGTATGAACTTTATTACAAAAAGTCGAGCAATACTTTGACATTTAATATTTTTTCTTATTTTCTACAAGGTCTCCAATATTTGGTTTCAAAAATGACAAGTTGCAAAACAGTTTTTTTTAATATTTAAATGAATTACTCCATGTATTATTTTATTATTTAAAAATAATTTAAATACAAATTAATTTCTACAATTTTCAAATTCTGGACCCTTATTAAGATACTTGCAAAAACTACAAATATGCCTATTTCATTAGTAAAGTATTAAAAAATGTAGACAGCTATATGGAAAAAAACAATGTTTATTTAACAAATAATTGTAATTGACAGTAACTCATGTATCTGAGAACATGTTCAAAATGTCTTGCATTTTGTTCAAGGCATCTGTTCATTTTTGCTTGAAAGAACCTTCCTACATCTCGGAGCATTGCAGGTGTAACTGTCGCGAAAATTATTCTTTGTCACATGTTCTAGTAAATCCTTAGCTAAAAATTCGAAGTAGAAAAAGGACCAACACATGTTTTTCAACAATTCCTCCCCAAACATTTATTGACCAACAATTTTGGTAGTTCATTTCTCGTATGATCCTAGGATTTTTCGTAACGTAATAGTGAAAATTATGCTTGTTGACGCATCCATTGTTATGAATTGTGGCCTTATCAAAAAATAAGACTTTTATAAAAATAAAGGATTTTCTTAAAGGCGAAATCAAGTCCACTAACCAAACTCAACTCTTCACTGAAAGTAATTTTCACTTAGAGTCTTTCACTTATTACACCTTTTTCTTTCACACGTGCCTGACTAATGTTTGGATTTTATGAAGCTACATCTGAACTACTAATTAATGTTTTTTATGTGTAACCGTTTTAATTCTTCTTTTTTTGTAATCTACGCTTCCTGTTTCGAGAAAACGCTTAAGCACTCTGCTAAAGCTTATCGGTTCTGGATGGCACCTTTCGGAAAATTGAGCTGCATAGGTACAATCTACTTGCTAAAATATTATCCGCTGAAGTATGTTACTTATGTATTATGTAAACGTAAAGTCAAAAATATTTGGCTGCCTATATATTTTTTTAATACTGTTCCGTAACACCCCGTGTAAAATACCGATCCTCGTTTTATACCTTTTTTTAGCAATCAGGATCACCAACGATTCTGTGGTAGCAACAATGTAGAGTAACTATGCTAACTATATAGTCGTCAATATCATCAACTAAATCGTTCGAAAGACTTTTTAACACTTTCCGTTTAAAAGGTCCTTTAAAATAGTCGTGGGAAGGGGGAAAAACTAAGGTAATGTATTTAAATAAATTATTACCCAAATTAAATAATTTTAATTGTCTTTGATTTCTGCATTGGATAGTAAAATGTTATTCAAGGTGATTCATGTGAAAATCTTAAGAAAAACTGGTTTGAAAGTTGTCATTTGTGAACTAAATTTTGGACACCTGTACAAAAGAATAATAAAAAAACGATTTAATGTCAAAGCATGGTTAGACTTGTATCAAAAATCATGAAGCTAGGAAAAACAGATTTTTTAATTAATGATTTTCAGGAGTTCAAAACGATTTTTTATAGATTTTAATTTAAAAACCTAAAATATACAAAAATACAGGATGTACAATTTAAAAAAAATATATTTTATATTGTTATACCGTTTTAACCAGATCGACAGGGTGAATAAGTTCAAATACTTGGGAACAACACTAAACGACAAATGGGACGACGAAGAAATAAAAATACGCATAGCTACTGCTCGAGACACGTTTATTGAGTTCATTACCTAACTTTTGCGACAAGAGGTACCATTAGGGCTCCGCCTTCAAATGCTGAAGTGTTACATATGGCCTATACTGTTATACGGAGTAGAAACCTGGTCACTAAAGGTCAAATCCCTTTAATAGAGGCCTTCGAAATGTGGATCCTGAGAAGACTACTTAATATTCCCTGGATATAACATGTAACAAATGAGCAAGTCTTACAGAGAGCAAACACCGACCGACAACTACTAGACATCGTAAAACAACGAAAAACATCCTACCTAGGACATATTCTCCGAGGTCCTAGGTATAATTTATTACCCACTAAGCAAAAAATCATGCTAATTACGTTAGATTTATGTTTTCTTGTTTCTTTATTACGTTAATCATATTGAAACAATAACAGCGCCTTGAACCTAATAGTTTCGTTATATTTCCTTCAACTTAACAAAATCCTAGTTACGTTAAAAATACAACGTTTTGGTTTGGAAACTTACACGGCCTCGTTACGTATTTTCCATTGGTTTTGCCTAACACATATTCTGAAACATCCACGTTATATAATTTACGTTATAAAGAGGATTTTTTAAGGACTTTAATAAGCGGTTTTGTTATGTTGATTATAAACAAACTAGTGTTCTGAATATTTCCATTAATCAATTAACATAAAAGATCTTTTGGATCCATATATAATGTGTGGTTTATGGTAATAATAAGAATGTTTAATTAAGTATGGTTGGGAATCGTATTTTGTAAACTATTTATTAAGTTTAAAATAAAAATCAGTATAAGGATGATGGCTTTTGAAATTCACTAAATATTAAGTTGGCGATTTATCATTAGGGGGCATGATACCAAGTATATTAAAAGGGCAAACTTTTTGTAAAAATGTTGATATTAAAGTAATCGATACGGATTCGATTAAAATTACTGAACGATTTTTTATGCTTTTCCTCATATATTATTTTTTGTTAAATTTCTGAAGTGGGCAAAAATTTACTTGTATGCAAAAAAGCACTGACAAAATGAAATCTATTTTTTAAAACGAAGGCTGGTCGAATAAGAAAAATTTGATTAAATATCCTTTGTGTTTAGGTACGTTTTGTAGAACTAAAAGTGTAAAATACCCCTTTTATTATTAAAACCTTAAGAAATTATTTAATTAACCATAATAAAAAATTGTTTACCTCAAAGTTTTAGCATTTTTATGTATAAAAGTAAATTTTGCGTCCATTCTTTTATTAAAAATGCCACTGAAAAAATATGGATGTAAAAATATGTTGTAATAAATAACCAGTTAATGTTGATAATAATTTTTTTCGCCGACCCCGAAATTATACAATGGTTTAAAGATGAAACCAGTGACGAGTGACTATTTCTAATAAAAAAATACTTATATAAAATATTAGGAAAAATTTATTTATAAAAATATCTGATGTCTGCAACTCTCCTTTCACATTTTCCAAATTTGTGTACAGACTATTTAATATGCAAAGCTTATCCACACAATGTGTAACAGTTCATATATAGAAATGTTCATGTGATAATGTTTATCTGTCTCAATTGGTCTCAATTTACTTTATAAAAAGTCTTAAATATTTTGTGATGTGTAAATGTGAGTAATATTTAAAAAAAATTAAAAGGTCTAAAGTTAGGTATAAAAAAATGCCTATATAATTTATAAATGTTTATTAAAAATCAATTGTATGTTCATGTATTTTTAATATATGTTCTATTTTTTTCTCCGAGTTGCACCTGGAAAAAGAAAACTTTGTAAAATATTTGCCCCAATACTTTTAGTTACTGACATAATTGCTTCATTAATAAAGAAGATAATTTTATAATACTAGTTTGGCAAAAAAAGCTATATTTGCAGATAGTGTCATAGCTACCTTATTTTACCTAATATAAAGGATAAAAACCCTGTGTTGGCTTAAAAGCCTGCAATTTTTTTAATACATAGTCGGCATTTTCTCTAATATTAGCAACTCGATTAGCCATTACTAAATGGTAAAGTAAACTACTGATTAACCACCCAATTTTGAAAAAGGATTTAGAAACTTTGTATTATATTATTATTTTGCTTCTATTGATAAACAATCCAGTTAAAAATTTAATTTGTCTCTTAAAGAATTTTTTACTTACAGTTATACTAGTTACGTCACTTGAGCATGTTAAACCACTGCCTCTCTTTTCCACTGCCAATCCACTTTTTGATTGGTTCCGGTCTTCTAACGTAAATTACTACAGATTATGTAGGTAGGTATAAAGCAACCAAATTTTATTTCATTCTTTTTTTTAATTTATATGTATCTAGGGGATGGGAGGTACCTTACAAAATGAAATCCGGACTTATTACCCCAATATTCGGGACGAATGGTAACTTTATCTTAAGGAAACGACTGATCTTTATAATCAGGATTTTTGGTCAGTTTATCTATATACCTACGTACATAAAAACTAAAGTATAAAAGAAAATAGTGTAATCTACTTACTTTCCGATCCATATTTTCCTTTAATATTACGAGAAAAAATTCACAACACAAAACACTACTTGTTCTTAAAATGCGAGGAAATAAGCATAGTAAGGTTTAAGGTTATGTCATGTTATGTACTAATCTTCCTTTCTAAACCTGGCGTCGTTGTTAAAAATCGTACATTCTCTGTGCGGGCTACTTTTAAACATACGAGGTCGATATGTTAAATTATAATCATATCTAAAACGTATATTAAGAGATGTATCGAACTTGTATCTAAAATACCATTCTCTACATGGCAACATTTAAACGTTAATATAAAAGTACATAAAAGTTACGTCAGTAAGATGTTTGTTCTATACCTTATTAAAAATATTCACAAGGGTATGTTACAGAAACGAAAATTATCAGTAACAATTCAAGAAAACGAAACAGACATGATAGAATAACGTTTAAAATTAAACGTTATCACAGTTACTTTTAAATAACGTTACAAAACGTGCTAAAGATGTTCTTTGCTTAGTGGGTAAAAACTATACCAATGGGAAAAATCAAGGGAAAAAGAGGACCAGGACGAAAACAACACTCTTGGCTACGCAATATCCTGAACTGGTGTAACATCGCCGAGGAAGGAACACTATATTGCCTAGTGAACACAACGCCAAAGCACTAAGAAGCGTACAGCACCAGAAGAAGAAGATACCGTTTTGGACCACCCTGTATCTGCGAAATAATTTCCCTGAAATACACTCATATGTACAGTAAAGGTGTGCGTTCGAACGAAATTCCTGAATTAATTGCTATAAGAGCTATGGATGCTTGACGCACTATTGCAGGACCCTGTATAACCGGGCTATGTATTTCTTTAAGTGGTGAGTTGTTCTTTATTTTCTGCGAACTTTTCAAAATAGTAAGCTTGAACAATTAATCTTTGTCAATTGTAATCGTACGACAATAAAGCCATAAGAATTGCTTCTTAGTCATACAATATTTCGTAAATGTGGTTAGCATGTATAAGCGTTGGTAATTATTACACGCATATTGTTCGTATCATGATTTTATTTTTAATCATTTAAAATTCAGAAAGTTTTTATGTACCTATTTATATTATATATTAATTTTATGGGCCAATTTAAAGTCTACACATGCAACAGGTTGTATTAAAAGCTGAAATGAAAAACAAAAAACTATAACTTGATTTCATTCTAATTAAATATTATGTGTTTCTCTGCAAAATTATAAAAAAAAATTAAAATTTAAAATTCAGAAAATATATACCTATTTATAATAAATATTAATTTTTTGTGGCTTATTTAAAGCCTACGCATACAACTATACAGGTTGCAATAAAAGGTAAAATGAAAACGAAAAGCTATAATTTGATTTCACTATAAGTAAATACTATGGGAAAATAAGAAAATATATTAAAAAATGCTAAATTCAGCACAATTACCAATAAAAAACAACGTTTTATAAATAAAGTAAATCTGTAAAACACATGAAATCAAAGCGCTTTGAATAGCAATTAACTTTGAAAGTATTTAGCATATAACATTTATTTATTAATGGTATCAAATGATAAATTTTATATCTAAAAATATAATAGGAAATTAAAAATATAAAATTATTTAAACACATTAAGTTCCCATATTAGTCAAAAACTTCATTATAACACTGGATAATATACTTTACTTTACAAACACTTTTTTACACTTTTTATACTTGTATACTTACCCGGCAAGTGGACGTAAATTTTAAGACTGTTATAAATCAGGAAGATTATAGTATGAGCACTTTTATGTAGGCAACCTTAGCTTGTCACAATTTTGTGTATTATATCTGTTATATGTTACATTACTTTTGCAATTTTTTTAATACATTAATAAAATGGCATATAAAATAAATATTTGGGAAAAATGTATTGTTTTCTTGGTTTTAAGCTACAGAGGTACCCCAGAGCTCGCTTCTAAAGAACAAATACTAACGCATTAGCTGCCGAGTACTAAAACCACAAACAGCCACACCATACTTTAAAGTTAATTTAACTAGGACATAGAATTGCCATAGAATGACTTAAATAAATTACTCTGACGGCATAACATGCTGATGCTGATACACATCTTATTTAAGTAGGTAACGCGATCATAAAACTTTAGTTTCAAATCTATATGTATACCCAAAAATATAACAACGCTCCCGTTTTTAAAACGTTATTCTCTATCTTTAAATATATACTACATTTTAAAGCTTAAAACATGGTTTTGCTGAGAGTCAACGATAAAGTGGCATTAGGTACACCACTGATTTCTTTACTTCGTTAATCGTTGGAAACCCTAGTAGCAAGAGCACTTATGTGAAATAAGGGCAAAGTTTTTATCCAAAAATCTTGGCCCTTAAAGTACTGAGATCTTTAATTAGACCAAGCTTTGTTCACAACTTTGTTTCACTTTTTTTGACTTGGCAAGTTTTTTACTGGTTTGTCTGTATTAACGTCTTTTTTCATTAATACACACAGTATTTTTCATTAATACACACAGTATTTTTCTTAATAAAGACAATGTTTTTAATGACCCCAGAAAATCAGATTCACTTAGATTGCAAAATTCTGAAATACTTTCTAAAATACGATATTACGGCCCTGTTTTAGGGCTTTCTGAGTAGAAATGTGGAGTTTTCAGTTTTCATTTTATTACGTGATCCTAAAACCTATTTACATACAAAGTTTTAAGTTTCTATTCCCTCGGGAAGTGCCCTATAAGTTTACTGAACCGGTGATTTACTCAGTCCGTCAGTCAGTAGTAAAATCAGCGATTTTCAAAATCGAATATCTCAGAGATCACTTGACATAACTTTTTTTAATTTTTTGCATGGAATTAATTAATACTTATATATAAATTTGAATACCAAATTTTATACCCTTATGTGGAAGGCGACCGAAGTTATTATAGGGGAAAAACTAGGTAGAAACATTTCGTGTAAAATAGACACATTCGCGCGGTACGCCGGACTTGGCCTGGCGTACTACTGTGCACCTAGATCATCTGTAAACAAAGGAAAAAGACTACTAATATTAATACCTGCTAAGTCATGTGCACGTAAAAGGAACAAAAGTGGCCCCAATTTTATGGAACACCATGAAGGTTAACAAGAATGGAATGTCTGAATCCTCCTGACAGCTAACGATTTGACTTTTGTCTAATAACGATCATATTAACTACTTGAGGATATTTTGCTTAAATTCGTATCGCTGTAATTTTCCCAGCAATATTTGACGATGAACACAACCGAATGCCTTCAAAAAGTTGCAAAACACTGCGGCAACAACATCCTCATAATTTTGGCCTATAAGAAGTTCCCCTAGGAAATCAAATATGGCATCCCTTATAATTATCAGTTTCTGGAACGCTACCCTTTACCAGTTTATCTTTCACTTTACACTGTGTAGAGAGCAAAGTGACTTGATGGGTCATCCCATTTACCACCCTTATAAAGACCTTCCACCAATCGAGGCTTCCAACGCGGTGAAAATAAATATAACTGAAATGAATGAAATGTCTAAACTGTAGCATGTAGGGCATTATCTGACCGCTTTTCGGAAATTTCTGAGGAAATATCATACACCCTAGAAGAGTTCCTATTTTTTATTTTTTAAAAAACATTTCGTAATTCGGTGACATGAGTATGATGCCAAAAAAAGTTACATATACTTTTTATAGGAAGGATATTAAATCTACCTGAGGATCCAAATCAGCCAACAGTTTCGAACAAAATTCAATAAAATTTATTTATCAGGTTCGATTTAAGATTACCTTGCTCCGAGCATGAACAAGATTTTCCTGTTCTCATTTACAACCTTCTTTCATCCTGTTTCGTGCCTGTCTCATTCCTTCCTTTTAATAATCCTTCCCGCCTGTCCCAAAAGCATGTGTATAAACTTTTCTATAAGCATCAAAAAAGTTTACAAGATAATCGGTGGGAAAAACTTTCTTTTTAAATTTTTGGAAGAAACAATACTTCCGCAATGGAAATCCATGTCTTTTTAATTAAATTCGGTAAAACATTTGAGGTATTCGGAAGCCTGTAAAGTCAGTTGTCCGCAGTAATGCTTATGAAAAGTTTGACTTATCAAAGTCAGTATCACTGTAAATTATACCCTTTTTATTATATTTTGTTTTTATTATAAAACATATTTATATAAGGAGATTTGCTAAAATCCTATTAGTAAAACAGATATTTTGAATTGTCTACCCTCACACTCTACCCACCACATTGATATATGAATTCAACGAGTTACAAAGATTCTTAGTAAGTATTCACCGAGTCCCGGTCACCAAACTTAGTGTTATAAAAATCACCTACCAGAACAATCTTTGTAAATATTTTCTACCTTGTTGAATCTTCGTTCGGTATCCACCAGATGAAACCGCTGCGGTGGGTTCTGTGCATCACAGAATCAATTCACCCTTACGAACTAGCAGATCGTCTAAAATCTAAAGCTAACTTCGAATGACGGAATGACCTCGAAAAAACCTTAAACATTTAATAACCCTTCAACGCTTTGATAGCAAGTCTACCTCCGTTTTCAAGATAAAATCTATAAAAATTGCTAATACTGTTATTTTAAGTGTGTTTTTGTAGTTTTTTAGGATAATTTAATTTTAAAAGGCTCCTTTAAACAAAATCATATTGCCCTCAAAACCAAAATATATTTGATGAAATAATAAGGATGATATATAACAATGCTCAAGGATTGTTAAAAGTACTCATTGAATTAAGGCGAACTACCAAAAATCCCACGGTATAAACCGCGGTAATAATTGGTTTTAAATGCCAGGACTTTGCTGCAAATTATATGAATAAAGATGGCATAACCAAATTCAACCGTATCCGCCTAAATGCAGTGACAAACACCAATTTCTTTTGGTTAAAAGTGGTTCCTATTCGGGCCTAAGTGGGCCTATTCGATTACTATTTTAATTTCGGATTCTAGTAATATTGAAAGCTTGTCAAATTCATTTCTTAACGATCGTATATTTTTTAAAAGATAAACACACACATTTTTACTTTTATGACTTACAAGGATGATCAGAAATATCTCCAAAGTAATAATGGCGCCCGTCAGTTCTGAAATATATCTGTCGGGGGCTTATTGTAAAATCCATCATATAATACGCCTAGGCTTTTTCAATACGACTAGGCGTCATAAATAATTAAAAATATTACAATATGACTGATGATATTTTGGGCGTATTGTAATATGCCTGCCTCTTTTTAGTCTTATTATTAACATTAACCTGCGCGCGATTGTTTTAAAATCCGACTAGATAAAATCCGTGGTATTATAATACGACTGACGGCATGCAAGGCGAATTGCGATTGTTGTGTTGATTACTTGTTTGATTTTTGAGTAATATTTTGTGAAATAACTAAAATTAAAAGAAATGGTACTGCTGATTCACAGAATATATTTGTATACAAAGACATTTATTACAACGAGCTAATTAAGTTTTATAATGGTAAGGCAATATAATAAACATAAATATAACCTCAAAATATCAAAATTTTTTTGAAGTCCGACACTAAAATAGCCGAATAGCCCCCTCACAGTCTTTTAAATCTTGCTTGAGTTTTTGACCTTCAGAAACTAACAAGAAGGAATGTGTGAGTGCTTATTTAGTTATTTTTTTCAGTTTTAAGGCCAAAAATTTTATCCTGTTGTAATATTTGTACTATGTTCAATTCGCCTGACCTGCCGCCAGTCGTATTATAATACCCCAAAATTTCATCTAGTCAGATTCTAAAATAATCGCATGTAGCTTGATTTTAACAATATGACTACAAAGCGACCGGCTTATTACAATACGCCTAAAATCATCAGTCATATTGTGATATTTTTAATGATTTGGGTAGTATTGCAATACGCCTAGTCGAATTGAAAAAGCCTAGTCGTATTATAATATGACGGATTTTACAGTAGGCCTGCAACATATTCAAAATATAAAATGTCGATAATAATTCGGGATGACATTATTATATTCTTAACAACAAAACAACAGCTCAATTTAATTAAGTTGTTTTAGCTTGAAACGCAGTTACATATTAAAACCATTTTTAAATAACTGTCTTCCAGACTAGATTAATGTCACAGATAAACAATAACTTTTAAACAGGATAATAGGTTTACGTAAATGCAGTCGCGCTAGGAATGCTTTAAAGAGATTTTATGAACAGCTTAATTTTATTTATATATAAAAAATGTTAGTTCTAGTTGCATTTATTGTTAACTGACATAGAATTAGAAGAATTGTGAAAAAATGAAACAAAGATAAAAAGCCCGCCAATATATGTCCTGGTTTAATTAGATGTTTTACATAAATATGGCTCAACGTTTGTCATTGATTAATAATGATAAATACAAGAAAATATTGTTTTATTAAATTATGCCGAGCATAATAGCGTCCGTGGTGGCACTACCGCCTTGTCTAAAAGGTGCCGTAAAATTCTATAAATGCATGTTTTAGTACTTAACCATAGTTAAAGGAATTGGGGAAAAATGGACTGATTATTATAGGACCAGTTGTCTTCGGCTGACTTTATTCAAACCATCGTGGGCTGTTCTAAAGAAGGAACAAAAATATACTTACTCTTTTTTTACCATACCAAACAGTCAAGCTCCTAGTTACTTTTCTCCACAAATATAAAGTTTTGTTTGGAAGGTCGTAACTCTATCAGTAAAATCCAATTTAATATTTATTCTTTCTTTCTTTCTTTCCTGGCATTACATCTCTGGATGAGTCTTAGCCGCATCCACTATTGCTCTTCATCTAGTACCATCTTGTGCTTCCACTTGCCTCTGCTGGACTACCATCTTAGATAAATCTGCTGCTACAGCATCCTTTCATCTTTTTCTCGTCTACCTATTGATCTTCTGCCATCTGGTCTCTCAAGGAATACTGTTTTTATCAATCTGTGGTCTTCCAATCTTACTACATGGCCTGCCCATCTTATTCGTTTAGCTTTTTTGTGCCTGACTATGTTTTCACTGCCATACACTGCAGCCAATTCAGCATTGTCGCATCTTTTTCACACTCCTGTTGTTTCATCTCTATTGGGTCCAAAATCATTATGAGAACTTTTCTTTCAAGCACAAGAAGCTTATTTATTTCCTGTTGATTAAGGGTGTAGGTTTCGCTGCCACAAGTAACTACCGGGCGAATTATCGACCTGCATAAAGTTAGTTTGGATTGTCTCTTTAACAGTTTAGATTTCAATAATGTTGTTAGAGAGTATAAAGCCATATTTTTCGCTATTAACCGTGCTGAGACATCTTTTTCCACTTGATTGTTATCCGTAATTACCGCTCCTAGGTACTTAAATTCCTTAACCACTTCGAAGTTGAACTCATCAAGTGTTATATTCTGTCTGATTCGAGGCCTTGGATTCTTTGTAACTACCATGTATTTTGTTTTTTCTTCGTTTACTCGTAGGTTCAGATTACCTGCTTTTTCCTCCAGTGCAAAAACTTCTCGCATGTCTCTTGTTGAATGAGTCACTGTGGCTATGTCATCAGCAAAGGCCAACAGCAGCCTTGAACCTTGATGAGCAAAACCTTCTTTTAGATCCGACGCTATTTTGCTAAATGCATATTTTAAGGCAAAACTAAATAACAACGGTGATAGGGGGTCTCCTTGTCTGAGTCCTGATGTTACACTGAATGGCGTTGATGTTTTGTTTCCTACCCTGTGCATAAGGGTTTGTTACGCACATTTGTGTTAGTTTTTTTATCTTGGGACAGTCCACGAAGGCTGATGCCTAAGTACTAACGTACCGTGGGTGTCTTGAGTGTAGTGAGAGGGAGTTTGTTCACACGAGACTTAAATTTTTGGAGATTGGAAGGAGAAGAAAAACTTCTGCGGACAGCAGGTTCCATAGTCTTGACACTCTAGGTATGAAGGAACGAAGAAAGCGGGAAGTTCGGGGCCTCTCTAACTAAACTGTAAAAGGATGCATAAAAGTTGCACTACGTGTTGCTCTGATGGGAGCTGCCAGAGAAGGAATTATACTGGCCAATTCCTCTGAGCAGAAGCCGTGAACATACCTATAGAAGAGCGACAGATCCCCCACAGCTCGACGATGGGCAAAAGAGGAAGCATTTCTGTGAGCGTTGGATCATTAATAAGACGAACGGCTCTTCTTTGAATGGAGTCCAGAATGCTAAGTGTTGTAGGGGACGCCATTCCCCAGACATGAGAACAATATTCTAGAGAGGGTCTGATGTGGAATACACACAGTGTACAGATTAATAGAAGAGAAATATTTTCTGGCTCGGAAGAGGAATCCAAGCTTTTTTGAAGCTGCCGAGGCTATGGATAAAATGTGTTTGTGCCAGTTGAGGTTATTCTCAAAAGTAACGCCGATGAGATTAAACGGCTCTTCTGCAGAACTTGGCCGCTCATATGTAAGGGATGCTCATTGGCAGACTTTTTTCGAGACAGTGAACGGGACTGTGTTTTCAAGGCATTAAACTGAACAATATTTTTGGCGCCCCAATCCAAGATAAGTTTGAGGTCTTGTGAAAGAGATATCTGAATTTACCTGCGCCTGTTTTCAAAATCAGAATTACATGGTGGCTTAAGAAATTAAATACTAGAGTGGAGGGTACAAACTAGTTCTACTAATTTCCTTGGTATGCCCATCTCTAACCTTGCCAGCCACAACCTGCTTCTTTTTATGGAATCATATACTGGAAATCCACGAAGATTTGGTAAACAGCCCGGTTGAACTCCCAGTTCTTTTCTAATATTTGTCTGATCGAAAATATTGGATCTATCGTTGATCTTCCAGCACAAAAAGGTTTATTGTCATTTGAAAGTCACTCGTCTTACATGTTTGCTCTTAATTTAACATCCCGTTAGTGTGCACTTTGCCAATATTTAATTAAATTTTTATTTTCTTTTTATTTAACCCAAAATCCTCGTAGTTACATTGCAGAATTGCCATAGTTTAAAAATATACAACAATGTGTGTCTTCACAAAAAACACAATATAAATCTGTAATACAATACATTCATTTCAAGTAGTAAAGACAGGTAAAGACAGTTATATAGCATTTGACATTGCTATTTAGAATATGAAGAAAAATCCAGATCGATGTCCTATCATAGCGTTGACGCTATCAGAACATGTGGCAACATATTTTACCTCAAAAATATGAAATTTAGATTTGGTGAAGTTTTTAATCTTAGCAAGATCGCATGGGCTGCCATCAAGTATTCTATATGCAAATGTGGCAGAGTTCATTTTCATTGCAGAACCTAATTCTGAAACCATCAGTGAAACCTTGACCAAAGTCGACCAACCGACTCCAAGGTTGGAAAAGGAATTTCTGAAAATATTCTTTATGTTTATGGTCAATTATTTACTGATTTACCAAATAAGAAATTGATAAATATATGGCTTAAAATAAATTAAAACAGACACAGACTAAGTTCCAGTATTACATCTCGGATATAACCGGAGTAAATAAAATACCAAACGGAGCTAACCTGGATATTAAAACACTTTTCATTTTTAATTAGTGGATAAGTGCCATTTTCATTTGTTTATTTAAGAAATTCTATCTGTTTATTTTCGTTTGTCACAAACACATTTAGAAAAAACGCCATGGTTTAAAAAATCAGAGAGTATAGTTATAATAATTAAAAACGCATTGGGTCAAAAAGTCGGTAACCGTGGCTGTTTACCACTCTTACCAGATGTTTTTCTTAAATAATGATGAAGAGTTTTAAGAGCTTTAAACTTTTTTTCGGAAAATGTATTTTTTTCTGGTAATTGCGATGGATTTTGAATGTGTAATTACCTTTTTAATTGACAATAAATTGATTTATTTTAAATAGAAATAAAGGAACGCAATGCATTCTTTCTTTGAAGTCTTGCGTTGAATAAAATAAATAATTACCAAAACAAAAACAAAAAATAATATTGGAACTCAGTCCCCCCTTTTTTTCGTCACACAGCTTTTTGGTCTGACGAGAAGTTTAAGGGCCAGACGTAAACTTAAAATCGTTATTAGGCCAAAACTAATTTTTTCTAAAAAAAAAAGATATTTGGGTAATGGTTCTTTAATAGAAAAGGCAGAGATTTGGCGTGTTTTTAGATCAAACAATTTTATGCAAGTGGTCCATTGCTGAGGGCAATAACTTTTCTTTAACAATTTTGTTTAAACAAATTTTGTTTAAACAAAAGAAAAAAATGCTCTTAAGTCACTTTATTGGTAAAACATAAATAAAAATAGGACATTAATTCCATACAAACTGTGTACAAAAAGTTTACATTTGCTGTTAGTTATAGATTCGCTGTAAACGCCTGTTAAGTATATCCGCTTGTATCTTGGTAACCAATCGACCGATTGACAATTTCGATATATAAAAAAACATCTTTAGATGTACTTTTTAGCCGTATTTTCAGAAAAGTCAAAGTTTGCAAAGATATTTAATTTGTTTATAAGCAAAAATAATCGTAATATAAAATAATTGCGGAGGACGCCCAATGATCCGATCTTCAATTAAAAAAAAACGTTTGACAGCTTAAGATCTCTTGTAGATATAAAAAAACAACTAACTTTCCTATTCTAGATTTTACCCAATTTGCAATATTGTTCATTATTTCCAACGAAATAGGATTCCAGAATTATTGCTTATAAACTATTAAACTTTAATTTAACATATTTTGGTGTAATGTTTTATTATAGGATGATGTTTTTTGGCCAAATATAAAGGTTCCTATAAAAATCTAAAGGCTCCTTAAAAACACCCAAAATTCTTCCTTCTTCCTTTTTTGTTAATAGCTATTTTGCAAGAAGCATATTAAATTTTGCGATTTTTAACTAATCTGTCTTGTGAAAAATTAAATTATTAAATTTTTTCCCACCACAATTTTTCTTTTATGACCAATACTTACAGAGTTACGCGCGGTTAAAAATATATATATTTTTTATTTTTCACGTTTTGTATATTTTACCAATGTTCCGGACCTTCTGAGAGAAAGCATAATAATATCTTGATTCTTTCTACGCTGATTAGTTTAAGAGTGCATTTACGCTACACCTTAGGGGTCGGGCGAAAGGGCGCGGAGACGGTGAGCGGATACTAACAAACTCCCACTACCACAATTTTCGTATAGCCGCATTAAAAATATTACATTTTTATTTTAGGTTCTTCCAAATTCGGTGTATCGATGCGATGTTGTTTCCGATTGCAAGCCTACAGGAGATAACGTTTTTCGGTAACTATTTTTCACTTAAATGACAAAATTATACACCATTTTAAAGGTAAGGAAATAATCTAAGCCTCTGCTGTAATGGATTTTTAAAATATGAGTCGAGTTAGGAGAAAATAGTATCTAAACATAACCGATTTTAGGGTGACTTTCACTCAAGGAAATATTAAATACTAAATCCAAAAAACTATTACAGCAGAAGCCTGGATTTAAGTGATGGCTTTCGTATAGTTTTTAAAAATTACCGATAACTTATACCGTTTTTGAGAAAAACAAATTGGATCCAATTTTTGTGGCGCGAATGGACTCTAACAGCTTAAATATTATACAGATTGTAAATATTTTTACAGATGTAAAAATTTATATAGTTTTGCTAACTTAGCTTTATATTGGCAGAACTACAAATTAGTTTTAGATTTAAATAATTAATACAAATTGATAAAGTTGTTTTTGTGGATTCGATCCTTTTCGTTCGTATCGAGATAAGAGACTGATTTTTTCTTGCTGAAAGGCTCGACACCCTTCTCTAGCCAATAATTTCTGGCTTCTCTTGAGATCTCTTTTTCTTTGACCAGGAAGTTAGAAACGTAATGAAAAAATTAAAAGATAATATAAAAAGGATTAAAAATATTATTAATAATAAGTAAGAATTAAAGTAACTATTTTATAAGTAAAATAAACGCTAAAAAGTGCTCTAATAAGTAAGGTGTTAAGCGCAAAGTTGGGCTGTTATTTCTTTTACAGGATGAATAAAGAAAATGTGGCAAAACAAACAAAAACTTGCAAAGGTTCTTTTAATATATATATATATATATATATATATATATATATATATATATATATATATATATATATATATATATATATATATATATATATATATATATATATATATATATATATATATATATATATATATAAAATATGAATTTTCTTTTCGACCGTACTAATAAATTACAGCAACAAATAGCGGGAATGCGGTCTGTTATGGGTTAAATGATCAGGAAAACATTTAATTCTTTAATCCTCTATAATTCGACACAGTTTGTGTCTTTTTCAAGAGACATGGCTAAAACAACATATTAACGTTAACAAAAAAACGTTATGCGCTTGGCTTGTCACTTTCAGGATCTTGATCACAATTTTTATTATCAAAATACTAAAATTTTGGACCGGGAGACGAATTATCGAAAACGAATGTTTTTAGAGATGACCCACATCAGTAAAGAGCCTAACACGATCAATTCTAGATCCGATATTGACCAGTTAAGTGTCATTTACTGCAATATTTTGAAATAGTATTATTATGTGTCCGCCATTTTGGTTTTGTACTTTTCTCAACCTGTTTATTTTTGTTAGAACTGTGTCTTAAATATTTCTGTATGTGTAGATGTTTCTATATAGTTTTTATTGGATTTTAAGTGTTTTGTAAGTTTTTTTTTACCGATATTATTTTAGGAAATAAAAAATAGTAAAAATTCCTTTTACATTTTTAGAATTTAGCTCTCTGTGTTTATTTTAATCTTAAAATGTAATCCATACTGTTAAAACTAAATCGAACGTGGTCTCGTAAAATTCTTGTTTTTGATGATGTCGGTATTTTAATAACAATAATTGTAAGTAAATTTTTGTTTTGTGTAGTTTTATATTTAGGAGATTTTTTTGTTAACGTTAATATGTTGTTTTAGCCATGTCTCTTGAAAAGACACAAACTGTGTCGAAATATAGAGGATTAAAGAATTAAATCTTTTCCTTATCATTTAACCCATAACAGACCGCATTCCGCTATTTGTTGCTGTAATGTATATATATATATATATATATATATATATATATATATATATATATATATATATATATATATATATATATATATATATATATATATATATATATATATATATATATATATATATATATATATATATATTATATATATATATATATATATATATATATATATATATATATATATATATATATATATATATCATATAGTTATTAACCTTAAAAAACACCTTTAGCCAATTTCCCGTGTTTGTTCCATATTTTTATTTTTTACAAATTCTTAATAAAATAAAATTAACAATACGATCCAATTATTTTTGCGTTTTTCCATTTATTATTAATAAACATACCATTAACATTAATCTGATATACAAGTTTATTGTTTAAAAAAATTATAAAATCCAGGGAAATCAAAATTTCAAATATAGTATATTTACACGTTAATAAATGCGTTCATAGGTTATTCACGTTTCGATAGAGCATTAATTTTTGTTCATTGATCCTAAAACTTACATTTTGTTAGGTACACCCACGGTACGTCATTACTTAGGCCTCAGTCTTCGTGGACTGTCCAAGGATAAAAAGGTAAGTTGTTCTTGCGCTGAACACATATCTTATTTAAATTATAAAATTGCAGAAGAAAACTTAGTCTATTGCTTAAATTTAAGTTAATTTAATTTTATAAATATTATTTATCAGAATAAATACGTCAATAAACCTTTTTATTAACTTTTAAACGTGTACATGAACTCTATGAATTTTTATCTTTAATTTTATTTAGTGGTTTAATAAATAAATAGGTATATTATTTCAATAAAAGATAAGTTAATAAATTTAAAGTTAATAAATGGTGATTTCTAATTACTCAAATCGATTTGAGAATCATCTGTTTAGCAAATTCTTTTTAACCAACATTCATAATATACTTTTAAACATAATACAAATATAACTTTCCCATGATTAATAAAATATAAACATAAAGTAATTTATTTATATCATAATTCTTATTAAACCTATGCTTATCACCAAATTTTGGTGTTTTATAATGAACGGTTTAGGTCATCGGATCTCCAGCAGATTAAGAATTCATCTGTAAACCCGGAGGCTACTTAGTTTTTAACTTGACTATATAAATACAAGCGATAAAATCTTTTATTTATTTCGTGGTGATACGCTTAGCCGCGACATCGACTCAGTGGTTGTGAGCTATTAGCTAATAAATCGCAAATTAAGGTAAGTTTATTAAATATAATTAATTTTTAAATTTGCCTATTGACCTCAGCATATATACGATTTATAGGTGATTCTCACCAATTTAATATGAAAAATTAAAAAAAATGTTTACAGGTGATTAGCAGACGTAAATGTGTGATCTGTAGATCCAGAAGGCTATACAATTTTCTTATTTTTTTAACTCGAAAACTTAGCTAAACATTTTTATTAATAAATACACAAAAGCATAGTTTGCTGTTTGCTTTAAAAAACGATCATCTGACAATTGGTAGACTTTTAAAATTATTTCCGTTTTCGCTAACTACTTTTGGTTTTAAAACGAAGACACAGATGCAAATACGATTTAGTCGTAAATTAAAATTGTTTTAATAAAGTTTTTACGTAAAAAACGACTTTAAGTATTTTCTGGAAAAAAAGTTAAGTGGGTTAAAAACATTTTAGTTACTATTGGTTCTAAGAAGCATTGTATCATGTAAAAAGAATCAAAGCCGTAGCCAGGAATAATTTTGGGGGGGTTAGCCTTTTGTGTCAGGGGTATCGACTCTGCTGGGTGGTCTTTTGGGGGTACTACATATAATACTAAAAGATAATAATAGATAAAGACCTTGCATTACCAAAATTATTCACTATAATAGTAGTTCTTTGTATTTATAGTTTCTTGCTATTGTGAAAATTTCGGGGTGGGGGCGGGGTTCTGACACCCGGACCCCCCACTGGCTACGGCCTTGAAAAAATGATACCTATATTTTTGTTTAGAGCTCTTTTAGCTATACTATCATATTCGACACACAGTAAAGTAATTTATTCTTAAAAAAGACTAATCCTTATTCGAATCTTAACATTTGATTTTTTAACATTATAATATATGGAATAACAAAAATACGGAACGAAATTACTTTATGGAAATTAGCCACTCTTAAAAAATTAAGAAAATTAATAAGCAATTTAACATTAAGTTGTTGTGGTTTTACTCGGCTGGAAAAATTTGTAGAGGATGAGACCGCTTCGGTCCTGGTCCCGGAGTATAGCGACTGAGTGTGCTCAGACCTATAAGTCCCTATGAACTGGCGGATCGCCTGAAACAGAAAAACTACCCAAAACATTTAAAACACTTATCTGCGTTTCAGTGGCAAGTCTGCCATCATTATCGAGATTACTTTAAATGAAAAATACACAAGAAATTAAAATTAATTTTGTAAGAATTTTGGTATAACATTTGGAAAATTCTAGGAATAGACGGAAATCCTAAAAAATAATGAAAAAAGTGGGTATTCCATTTAAAAATAAAAAGTTGACACTGAATTCTCGAAAGTGGAACACCTGGCAACATCGCTGGTACTTTTGGCAAACACAGAATGTTCTTTTTCTCTAGGCTAAAAAATTTCACACAGCCTCAATAGTTCGTGAGATAATTGAACAATTCTGGACTTTTGGGACACACTGTATATGCATCTATGTTTTTCTTAAAATTCCTAAATAACGGTGTTGATATGCTAAAAATTTGGAAATTATTAACTAATATTGTTTACCTCATTTAAATAGCGCCGGTAAAACAAGAATTTGTCTATAGCCGGAGGCTAGTTGTTTTTTACTTGACTAACATAATAAAAACAAAACATTATACCGTGATCGTGACGAAACGCTTGTCGCCTATGAGGTGATGCCGTGATTAAAAGTGGATATTTAAAATTTTAAATTTTTTATTTATAGAACTTTTCAAATATAGACAAGGTAAATGTATTCCCAATGTTAGTTTTTAAAATAATTTTCTAATTAAAATCGCATTTGTTGCATAATTTACTTAAATGTAACGAGGCTATTGGTTTCTTTCATACTTGCAAAATATTGTTTTTATGTTTTAAATTACTTTTGAGTTAAACAAAAGAAAAAATATAAATAGATGGATTGGATAGATATCTATTTTTCAGTTGCTAGATTCAAAAAATCTAGCCTTAAATTTTTAAACCATAAATGAAATATGTGTAAAAATAAAATAATAAAAATGTGAATAACTAGACATAAAAAGAAAAATTAGGCACCTAGTTGCTATTCAAATGCTTAATATACCTTTAAGCTTTTGGTAAAATTGCTAGCTAAATACAAAATATTGTATTATTAAAAAACATAAATTTTATTTACTGGTATTTTAATGTCAAGAAAACGGTAAAATTAAAAATATATTATTGGAATATTATAATTTTTTTCCTAATATTTTTATTTATGTTTCTTCTTTAGGTCTCTTATATTTTGTTTAAAAAATATTTTAGTTTTAAATTTAAAAAAATAATGTAAATGTTGGTTGGTTCTTTTTTGCATAACGGGGTCCAAAAATTCTTTAGTTTAACAATATATTTTTATTAACATAAATAACTTGTATTTTAAACTTGTGGATTAATAACAAATATTTTATTTTTTTATCCACCGAGTATTAGTGTGCTAATTAAGTGTTTTTTTTCATATATATTGGCAGATATATTATTTATATTTTTTTAAATTGTTAATTGTCGATTTTAATAAAATATTATTTAAATATTTAATATAAATATAGCACTTATTTACCTAAATCCAAATTGTATTTTGTTCACATGTTGTTTAAATAAGATATTATATTTAAATCATAATCTAAATAAATAAAGTGGGGTTTTATAAACCCCAGTAGTTAAAAGTATTTTTCTAACCTAATTAAATAAACATATTTAAAACAATATTTAACTTTAGGTATTTATTTTTATTCTATACACAATATCACTACACACTTTTATTCAACGTTTTTTAGGCTCCTTATTAATTAAACTTAAAACAAAATAATGTTATTAAAATATATTGTTCCCTAGCAGGGCAACGTTCTAGGTACTTGAGACTTTCTCGTTCCGATAGATCTCAGGGGCTTTCTCCTTAGGGTCTTGGTGGCCCATGAGGGAGGAGTTCGTCGGTGCCCTCTTTTTCCTCAGCATCTTCTGGTGACTGAGCTGGGCGATACACGCCGCAGCAGTCCTATCACGTATACTGTTTGCAAAGTAAAATCCCTTTTTTTTAATCTAAACGCTTCCATAACTTTGGGAGCCACCTGGGGTTTTTGCCAAAAGTGGCACCCACCTAGGACGGCCAACTTTCGTGCGTTCACGATATGTTTACCAAAAACAAACATGAAATCCCCATCAACCTCATTTAAACTTTCCCGTATTTTTACAGGAAGATTCTGGACCCTTTTCCCTTTTATCTAAGATGTTCCCGGTTAGTAGACCGCACACCGTTTAGATTCGGTGGCGCTTTGAAGATGACGTGTCTCCCTGTGATGGCCGCCCGGTGTATTTTGGGCCAAAATTACTACCAACTGCAACTTTATCGACTCCGAGTTTGTGCAGGAGGGTTCTAGACCCTCTTCCTTTGGATTTAAAACTGACTCGGCTATTGGTCGGCACACCGTTCAGTTTCTGTAGCACTTTAAAGTTGGGTTGTTTGGCTTGGTCGACGGGCGGCACTACATACTTCTTGCCAAAACTCGAGATAACCATCACCAATTGACCTCGGGTTGTAACAGGAGGATTCTAAACCCTTTTCACTGGTATTTCAAAACTACCTGGATGACGGTTTTATTTCGCCACGCGTCTGTAGCTCGCCAAAGTTACATAGCGCCGTACATCGTGCTTTAAAGCCTTAGTGAAACGGGGTTATCACACAAACTGGGCTTCGCGGCAGAAGGGCGAGCACGCGGCTCGGTCACTTTATCGGCAGAAGTGGCTGTACGGGGCAACCGCAGCGCCGAATTAAGTGACCTGGCCACTTTATCAGCAGAAGCAGCCGCGCGAAGCAACCGCAGCGCCGAATTAAGTAGCGGCAACGCCGCGTTTGAGATTTACCTCACCTAATTGTTTTACCCTGATTGGTAAGTCGGCAGCTCGTAAGCGCTGTTGAATTACCAATAAGGGGAGTTCTGGCATGCATCTCTTTTTTATTGTTTTAAAACGCAAAATAAATTTTAAACTAAGTTTATTAATCAAACCAAGACAAAAAATACGTTAAATATTTTTGCAAAAGGTTTAAAATTGTTACATGAAATAAAAATTAAAACTTGGCCATGGGTTATTTTATTGAAACCTCTCAAAATCACGTCCCATTACAAAATTATTTCCCCCATGACCAAGCACCCCGGTATTAGACGGCGGCGGTGGCTGGAAAGCTGTTCGCTCAACGCCGGCACGGCCAGAACTGCCTCGAATCCGCGTCAATATTTTTTAATTCTAGTTTTAATAATCAATAAACTTTTTTATCTGCTATGATAACTGGGGCTATATTGTATATCTTAAAATCTGTTGGCTATAAAGACTTTTTCTTAAAGACACACTCTTATGAGTCCTTAAATGGCGCCAATGCTAAGATCATTTTAAAAAATGCCGTAACTATCCATTAGATATATTTTTTAACTATATTCTAAGAAGAAAGATCAATTAAACATTTTTTATAACATTACGTTAGAAATTAATAATCATTTAGTTTATTCGTGAATCCAGGAATGGCCAGAATTTAGAAGCTCTTTTTTTTCGTCCTATATTCCTATATGACATTGTAGGACTAAAGATTAGTTTATTTTGGTACTATAGATCTTTACTAAAAACAGTTATTTAGTTTGTTATCAAACATCAATTATTTTTAGGAAAAATAATCCTCTTCAACAAAAAAAAGAATTTTTTGTAAGGTTGTCTCCACATTTAAAAATAAATAACAGTTTTAAGGTTTAAATATTCTGAATTAGTACATCGTATAAATATTTCTTTGTAAGTACCTAGTTGGATCCTATTGGTTAGTTTAATCCAGATGCCTCGAAAAATAAATTGAATACTTACTCCCATAAGCGCTTGCGTAATAGAAAGGGCACACACATGCGACACCAGTCGCATAGGTATTTTTGGAAATAACTAGGACTCATATCTTGGCCGGGAGTATCCATTTTACCAAAGCTAGCCTTATAAATAAATAATAAAATAATATGGTCATATTGAAGACTATAACAAAAAAATCGTTTATGTAGCAATAAAATTAATTATTACAATACATTAATGACAATAAACATGCTTCTTTCATAAAATCAATTTACTAGTAATATTTATTTTATTAAATTATTTAATTTCAATAGATAATTGTTGTTTAATGGTAAATACAAATCTAAAGAAATCACATACTGGAGATTAGTAACAGAATCACGTTTAAAGTCAGAAGCTAAATATGCAAACTTAATTAATTAATTAACATGCTAAACTAGATGTAATTTTATAAATATTTTTTATTTTTAACATTTTAACAGTGCAGACTGTTATAAATTAACAGAGATTAAAAAACGGACAAACAGAAAAAGATTTAAACAATTTTTTTGAAAACTTAATTATGTTTGCAACGTCTTTATTGTCTCTTTGGTTTTGACGCCATTTTAAAAAACATATATATTGCCGTATCGATCAAAAATATGATTTTTTTAAATTGTTTTCCATTTTTATAATCTGTAAAAACATTTCCTCTGTTACTATTTTTGTATAAACTAACTGCAAAGTTTGTAGTCTGTAAAAGAAACCTTTTAGTATGTTCTTTAGCTTTGTGCCGCATTTATGTTTTAATAAGTTCTCGTTGGGTCACTTACCTGGGACCAGGACCAAAGTGGTCCCATTTTTTGGAAACTTTCCAGGGAAGTAACCCAACGAGAACTTATGGAAATCTTTTAGTTTCGTTAAAGGATAAGCAGCTTTTTTCTCTTTATAGACGATATCATATATACATCTGACAACAGCGCATTATTTATTTACAGTTAAATGTGTTATAATGACTAATGACATGTAGAAAGTAATAAAAACTTAAACATATTTAAAATAAAAACAAATCTTATTTACTCTAGAAAAAAAATCAAAGCATTAAAGGAGTATACAAAAGTGGGTTCAATAAGTAATAGTCCACCATTAAACTCTTATAACATTTGAAATGTCAGTCACTTTGATTAACACAATTTTTATGTTTATGAAAGACATTTAAAAAGAAAAATAAATAAGCTTAACACATAAATATTAAGATGGCAAAATTACGACTTTAATTTTTAAAATTTTACTTGAATAAATATTTGACTATAAATAATTATATATTATAGGTAAACCATAATAAAAAAAAAGTTAAAGTCAAAATTTAAAACAAACCTATATTGCTAATAACGAAATTTGGCGCAAACATCGGTTGGAATGAATAAATGTGTAAATTATAGGTGTACAGGGTTTCCAGTTTTCGTATGTTTTTTATACTAGATCCTTTATTATAAAAGAGCATACTGCGTGGAAATCCATATTTTTACAAAAAACGTAAAATTTTTACCTTTTCCATAAAAAATAATTATGGATAATTATATATTTTTAAGAAGCTCTTAAAAAGGCGAATAAATAATATACAGGGTGTTCCATTAAGGAATAACTAAGTTTGGTCAATATCTCAAAATTCATAGCTCTGGTAAAAAACTAAGTACGCCACTGAATTCTACGTAAAAATCTATTAAAATCCGTATTTACCTTTTCTATATGTTATCAAATAATCAAAATACCGAGAAAAAATGTTTTTTACGACATTGAAAGTTTAACAAAAAAATAGGACAGTAAGCAAACCGCATCTCTCTATGTTTTATAATAAGGGATCTGGTATAAAAAAACATACAAAAACTGGACACCCTGTACATAATCGTATTGGAAAAACCAGAGGACTTAACCAAATTTGGCATAAAAACTAGTTTCGAGCAGGTCTTAATTTTGGCAATTTTTCTAACTTTTAGGTATTTTATAGAATAATTTCTTATTACTTGGCAAACGACCCACACAGCTTGTGTCTCTGTAGGTTCTGGTTTTATTCGGAGCATATTTTTTTATATACAAAGATATACTTAATAACTACAACCAAATAAAGAGAAAATTTATGCAATATAATATCATGAAAAGTGTATTACAACCTATACATTACATGGAACAATTTATTTTTCTTGATATTCTATTAAAAGCGATTTCAAATTGAATTGCGATTAGTATTTCTACATCAGCACAAACAACAATGTGTAAAGTTGCTCGGCTGCCAAAAGTTTTTTCAACATTTTAAATAATCAAGTTTATTATAGACACCTACTAAGACATGGTGTATAGTTTTCTAAGAAGTTTTAACTTTTAATAATATTTATAGATGAATTAGGTGCAAAGTTGTACAGTTTTCGTTGTGCCGTTATAGGATTGTTTTCAAGAGTACCTACATATAAAACCGAGGTAGGTATAAAGATACCGTCTATTTGGGTATCTATTTCTTGGGCTTTCCGGTGTGTGCGTTTTTTACCTTTTTAAGTAAGCTAGGAGCGGTCTATTTTTTTTAGAAAATTGGATTATAACTGATTTAAAAAAAAATAGATCTAATTTATAATTCTGGGTAAAAAGGTTGACGTAAAATGTTGTGTAAATATAATCAAATAAAAATAGTAAATAACATATAAATATCAACTTTTAAAACAAAAAAATATATTGATAAAATAGACCCTCTCAAATATTTAATAACCGCTTTACGTGAGTCCGCTAATAAAGACAATAGTGTAAAACAGCGTTTCTCAACCTTTTTTGGCCCGCGGACCAGTAAAATTTGTAAAAAAAATTCGCGGACCAGTGATATTTTTTAACAACAAAATTTTACTAGGTATTAAAGAACTACAACAGGAGTTAATGGTAACATTTTTATTATCATTTACTTACAATAATATTTAAATGTAAATATATGTAATTTTATATACATATAAAAATTGGGTATATAAAGCTTAACAAAAATCACAGAAATTTATATAAAAAATCACAAACTCATGGACATAGGAACACAACATAAAATATTACTCTTACTATTACTAAAAAAGTAAATCAAAAGCATTTACAAAAATATAATTTGTTGTTTCTAATAATAATTACCAATCATAAATTACATAGAATTAAAATTAGTTTAAGATATTTAAATTTTGTAACTTTATAAATTAAAATTTATTTAGTTTTTTTTAATAAGTAATTTTTTTTCGCGGATAGAAGAAATTGTCCGCGGACTAGTAAAATTTCTCCGCGGACCACTGGTGGTCCGCCGGACCAGCGGTTGAGAATAGTTGGTGTAGAAGGTACAACCTATGGTACTACTTTCGTATTTTAGTTATTTCCATTTTATATGCTTAGTTCGACATTAATCGAAATTGGTGCAAAAACAAGAAAAAAAATTGGTCAAAATTTAACTTAGTAGTAACTAAGTAGTATAGATATTAAATAAATTTTGCGCTTTTAAGTATATATTAAGGCATATATAACCCAATAGAGCTACTGCCGTCATCATTTATTAAGATTCTTATAACTGCATGGATGTTTCTGAAGATTTGGAATTAGGCTTATCTTACCATCCACTATAAATATATATATATATATATATATATATATATATATATATATATATATATATATATATATATATATATATATATATATATATATATATATATATATATATATATATATATATATATATATATATATATATATATATATATATATATATATATATATATATATATATATATAGGCATCTTCCGCTCTCTATTTTTAAGGGGTAAAAACTACCCCTTTATAAAAAATTAAATCCTTCTAAATTTAAACGTTTTCTTAGCTGTAATTATATGGAAATATGTCAAATATTTATGTGTTTTTTTGTGAAATTTGATTGACGGTATTTTACAAATTTACTATGAAATTAATTTAAAAAATTCAGCAGCTCAAAAAGTTTTTATTGTGATATCTACGTGGAAAAAATATATCTTTAAAGTGTTTATAATATGATGTTTTATTTGTCAAAATAATTTAACTCTTAGAACGTATGAAGTATACTTTATTTCTTGCTGAGAATAAGCTTATCTATTGATGTCCGGTGTTATTTTTAACATTTTTTATATAAAATCTATGATAATAAAAATATTGGAGTAAAAACTGGTATCCGGGGGTTTTAAGTATGACGGATTCAAATCTAGTCTTAGTACTGCTTTTACTTGTAGGGGGTAACACCTAAACGTCTTTTTACTATTTTGAACAATCACAACTTTTTGGTATGGCCCTGTATTACATTTTTAAGTGAATTAAATAATTGTTTTGTTATTTTTACGTCAAAAAGGTACCTGTACCTGTTAAAAGTTGATATGAGCAACCCTTTACGAGATATATGGATTTAAAAAAATCTGATTTTATTATAGCAAAATTAAAAAAATAATAAACAAAATGTATAATAAAACAATACGTATTTTAATTTTTAATAAAATTATTATTATTGTTATTAAAATATATTCAGCAAAACATAAGCTAGGTTTTATAATTTTATTTAAAAAATAGAAAAATTAAATAAAAACTTTAACACCCTATATTTTGGAAACGAAGGCCTTGCGGACCTATGTTTGTATAGACTTTTATGTTTATTTTTGGACCCTGACTACGTACGTAAAGAATTGACATTTCCTTATGAATCATCCTGTATAATGTTATCATGTGTAAATATTGAGCACCTTAAGCAAAATTTTATATACTCAGAAAATACAACTCTATATGTGTACAACCCTTTTTGACATAACGAGGGGTGGATTTACGCAAAGGCTGAGTAGGCTAAAGCCTAGGACGGCAAATATTATGTGCGGCAAATTTACGATAATTTAAAAAAAATAATATCTTAAATTCATAAAAAAATCCGGCCAAATTTACTCAACCTAAGCTTCCATTGACATAAAAAATATATACATAGACACAGGCATATATTTTGTTTTTGTTTTTATATTATAAAATTTGTTCTTTTAAAGAATTGTAATTAATTTTTTGTATGTTTTATTTGCTATATTTGTTTATTAAATTTTTATAAGAATTACTAGTGTAGTTAACATTTTTTTATTGATAAATTTTTTGTTCTGATAACCAAAAAATATTGACATACTAGGACGGCAAAAATATATTAGTCTATAGGCGGCAAAAAGTTAATTCGGGCCCTGGACATGACCTAGCTTAGTATTTTTGTCGTAATTTTTTTTCCTACGAATTTTTTCAAAAAAATATTATGCAACTTTTTGTAAGTACATTTTGTACTTTTTAATCTTGTTTTTCGGTAATTTATTATTCGTAATTTTTTTTCTTGCAGATATAAATAATGGAACCCATTGTACCAATAGGGACAGAATTCTACTGCAAAGAAAATGGAAAAGAAAATCACACTGATATGTATGATTTACTGGAAAGTGAAGTCCCCTTTCCAATTTTAAGAAGAGGTTGTTCATTTTTCTTTGCTATACGATTTGACCGAGATTATATACCAACTCAAGATGTTGTCAGAGTTCGATTTGCGATTGGTAAGTTAGTATTTAAAAAAAAAAGGAAAATGAAATCGCGTTAAGTTAAACAACTACTGCAGTAATAATAAGTGAGATCATTATTGATTACTGATTAATTACTATGGGACATTAAAAAACGTTGCTTTAAAAAGAGAATAAACTCGCAGAACTGCAAGAGAATCGCCAAATATTTATGTTTATTGAAAAAGTAACACAAGAAACTTAAAGAAAACGTTTGTCGAATCCAGTTTATGTAAAATTTTTATCCTAAAATTAAAAAGGGCATGTTTTGAATAAATACTCCTCTATATTTTTGAACTTTAATTTAGAAATATTAAATTTATTTTGATAACTACATTTAGAGATAAAAAATATTTTGAGTTAGTACTGGTTAAAGAAAACATTATTTATTGCTAAGGGTTTAAATATTTTTTTATCTATTATTTGACACAACACCATTGAACACTTAAATAAAAAACAAAAAAAAATAATTTGTACAGGTTGTCCCAAATTCGAACCTCATCATTGGGATCCCGGAAACTTAAAGAGATACGAGGTCGGTTAGATGAAGGCTAATTTGATGCTGATTTAAAAGCCACCTTAGAAGTTTAAAAATTTCGAACACTTCTAATGACTTTTGGAAAAAAAGCGAATATACGCGATTTCATTTTATTTTTTTTTATGTCTTCCTTCAAATAAATGTAACAAAATACATTTTACATTCTCATTACTATTTCTTCTGTTCTACAAGATAGTGTTATTAGATTTATACACCGACGTTTCGTCTTTGAGCTACCATCATCAACTTTGTTTTTTTTTAATACGGCCCTGCATTTTTTATTATGGATTTTAAGAGCTGTTAAAGTCCCAAAACCAATTATGTATCGCATTTATTCGAAAAATTCATATCTATTAATGGCAATTTTCATAAGAAATGATGTGTTCGAGAAAGACAAACAATATTATATTTTTGGTAAGATCTTACTAGGAATTCATTAAAATGATTTTTTTGAATAAGTGCCTTATTGAATTTTGTCTTTTTGTGAGTGAAAATTTTAATTTTTATCGGGTGTTTTACAATATATGTTTTTATCCAATTATATTAAATATATTATTATTATTGTAAATAAATATAAATCTACTTTGGAATAGGGTATATATGGAAAATTAAGTTTGTAAATAAATAAATAAATGATGTGACAGTATTCATTCAACTTGCTATACATATAAAAATGGTAAACTATATACTATTAAATATGCGTTAGCATTTTAGAGTCATTTTTTTTCAAACTGTATACGTTTCCTTTAATTTTCGTCACACCTCATAATATGAATAATTGGTTTTCTTGGAATTAATCAAGCTTAAAATGTTATGAAATATTTTGTTTTTTGGGAATATTAAAAACTACATAATTTAGAAGAAGTATTTTTCTTCAGGGCCTAATAGTTTTAGAAATGAATAATATTTAAAATCTCCATTTGGTATCATAGAAGGTCATTTTTTGTAGAGTATTTTTGTGTATCCTTAAAAGATCATTAAACTGTAAAAACTAGTATTATATATATATATATATATATATATATATATATATATATATATATATATATATATATATATATATATATATATATATATATATATATATATATATATATATATATATATATATATATATATATATATATATAAGGTAGAAATTGAATTTACTAGAAAGATGAAACTGGTAGTTTCCAATTAATTTAATTAGATGGTGAAAAAAAATGGCTTAGGTAATAATTTTTTCAAATTATATGTAGTACAGGGTCGAAACGAACAATTTTTATATATAATAAAGTAGATATGATACTACTGATTTCTTAAAAAATATATTTTTAATAAAAGTTAATGTAAAACAAATAACTAATTTTGGGTGACTTATCCAACTTAAAGCAAAACATACATAAATATAAATGTTTTAATAGTATATTAATAATAACGGCTACCATAAAAATGAATGATTTTTTTAAATTTTATTTTTATTTACTTACAACTTTTAAATAGGCAATAAAATGTTGCGTTTTTAAAATTACGATTTGGATTTAAAGAAGTTTAATTGCTTTAAAAAAATGAAGTAAAATAGTTTTCAAAAACTAAAAGAAATTAAAACTGAACTGGTCGATTTTAGAATATTTCCACTGTTCTAAATTTAAGCATTCCACCATGTAGAATAAAGGACGAACTACTTAAAAAAAAGGTTTTAGACATTTGTATTTAATTATGTGACGAAATTATTAATTTTAGGTCCAAAGCCAAACGTCGTTAAAGGAACAAGAGTTATACTTCCAGTAAATCCAAAACAAAAAAAACTACCTAATGAACCAAACCGATGGTCAATCTGTTTAAATCGCGTAGAAGGAAACATTATTACTGTTCAGGTTCACATTTCCGCTCAAGCACCAGTAGGTATTTGGAAATGTTCCCTACAAACTAATATTGCTGGACAAAGAGATAAACGACATGACTATGAGGTAAGCACTAATAATATCCCTTATTTTATACAGGATGATCCCGAAATAAGTGGGCCATATTTTAAGAATTCATTGTACTTTCTAAAATATAAAAAAGGTTCATATAACGTGCCTTGAAAAATGCGCTCTAAACTGGTTAGACCCCTTCGAAGTCTGGTTTCCACAGTCACGTTTTACGTAATATCTCTATGGCACCGGTGAAGGTAAGCCAGCCAAAGGACATGGCACATATAACATGGGATTCTGGCTCTCGAACGATTTTTTTGGAATTTGAGTATGTTGTTTCTTAGATCAATCTCATCTTTAAAATGGGACATTTTTATGCAGGCCCATAGGGAGGCCCAAAAAATCACTGAAAAGTTTAAGCTTAACTGTTTATTAAATCCAAAATAAACGCAAAAAGTTTGAAATTCCGTCTAAATCCAACGAAATACTATTACTTTTATTTATTTTTAGAATGTTTACATTTCTGACAGTTTATTAAGGTGAATTTAAGTTAAAATATTTTGGTTTATTGTCCCAAATATACAGGGATATTTAGAGTTTTTGGTTTGTTCCCACAAGTTATTTTGTGACATATAAAGAGGTACATAGTTTTAAAATCTGCACATTTTTCTGCAATTTCTTAATAGAGGTGTAATAAAATAATTTTCATATACACCAACAGGGTTAAGTACCTTAAAGCTTTCATTCACCATGTCTCCTAAATTTACTTATATTTTTAGAATAAGTCGTTTTAAAATTGTTTGCCGCGCAAAAAATTGCTGATGTAAAATTACTTTTTAATAATTTATTATTGTTTATTAAATTATTTATTAACTTTTATGATAATTAGCTTAAAATTTTAAAAACGCTAAATTATCTCGTGTTTTTGACTTGGAGCACAAGAAACTTGCAGAAAAGTAAAAATTCTGAAGATATATACAAATATATTATGAAATTAACATATTACTTACATTACTTACTATAATCATGTTTATTTCTTCGATACTGGAGCACTCTGTTTGTGTTAAATACAAAATTACATTTTTTAGCTATAGGCAAGTATTTAAATTATTTTTTTTGTTGAATTTAGATGATAAATCAGACTTTTTAGGCGTTTAAATTAGTAGGAAGGAACAGAGAAGCTTTAACTTCTTAGTAATTTTTTGGGATCACCCTATAGGCCTGCACAGGAATGTCCTATTTAAAGATGTTCCTATTGACCTAAAGAACAACATACTAAAATTAAAAAAAAAATCGTTCGAGAGCCAAAATCCCATGTTATGTGTGCCATATTTAGTTACTTTATTATCACAAAAACCAGCAATTATTGACGTATAGTGTCTTTTAAATTTTCGATGTAGAATCGGCAAAATATACAGAGCGTTCCATTTAAAAAAATACTTAACAATGATGTTCTGTTTAGAATTTTTGTTTATGTATTTTAAAATCATAATATGATATTAAAAATTATTATAATTTTACTCCAAAATGGATCAAAATACAAAGATCGACTAAGAATTCCTTTTTTGTGTAGAAAGAATGAAAATTTTATTGTTTAAAGCTAAAAATACTTAAATTCCACAAACAAAAAATTTGGCGCATGATATACCAGGCACACACCCCGTATGTAATGCTATGAAAAAAAAATGTGGAATCTGGGATATCAATTACATGCCAAGGTTAGAAGATAAACAACTTCACCAAATTTAGCTGGCCTACCCTTAATAGTTTCAGTTCGTGACTTTGGGGCCCATTCTTCTTTTATTTTAGGGTTCATTTTTCGAGGCATGGTTATATAAACTTTTTTTCATATTTTGGGAAGTACAATAAGTCCTAGAAATATTTTTCACTAATTTTGGAAAACCCTGTATAATGACTGTGGTTAAACCAAGATAAAACTTTAGAAGCACAGTCGTTATGCCCAAGATTGAGATAAATCTTTGAGTATTAAAATCATAATCAACTAATTTCCAATCACATCCTTCTTTTATATTTTTATTTTAACTTATTTAAGTATGAATGTAAGTTTGCACTTTTTTAAAATAATTAACCAATATAAAAGGAATAAGTAGGCCTTACGCAGATCATTCTAAATTAAATATTTATACAAATAATTTTGGTTTTTTTTGTATTACTTTAACTATGTATAAAGCAATAATAGTGTCTATTTTTATTATTGGTATCAGTTAAAATTTATTAAAAGATTGCAATTTTTAATAACATCTGGTTATATTGATACATAAAATATATTTTAATAATTTAGAGCGTTATTCAATTTTGAGATAAACTCTTGAAGACGTATCCCATTTTAAATGTAGTTACTACAGATTTAAAAAATAAACACTTAAAAAGAAATAAAATTAAACAGTGGAATTATTTGCTTCATAGTGATTAAGGTTTACTTAAAGTATTATTTCTAACCAGTTATATGTCGTTTTTAAAATTTCTGAAATTAAGTAGTAATGTAAGAAAATAATTTTACAAGGTAATACACACCTTGTTTATGAACATGTGTATCATAAAGGAACCAGCACAAAAAAGCTTGTGTTTTTTGTTCTTAAAAAGACCTTATTTTAATACTTAAAAAATTCAAACGTCAATTACTGTGAACCTTTTAAGGTTCTATCTCTAAACTGACAGATGACAACACTTAATGTTTGGAAATTCTAGAAAAAAGTCAAATCACATCAGGTTTTGTGACCATAAAGACTGAGATTAGATCGAAATACTTATACAAAAGCTGGATTATGACTTACGCAAGATAAAATATTTCTTATCGTTTCTAAAGTATCCCATTTTAAATGTAGTTACTGCAGATTTAAAAAATACACACTTAAAAAGGCTCAGTATATATAATTTAATTTATATTAATAATGCCCATACCTTAAAATCCTTAAACTTAGTTTATTTACAGCCGAATCATTAAATTTTAAACAGGTTAATTTATTATGCCCCTGGCACTGGTTTAAAATAATATATTTTTCCTTAGGTTTTATTATTTTTAGGTTTTTCTTTGATCTTGTTATTGTTTTGACTTGTGTTAATAAATTTTTGAATATATTTTAAAACTATTTAATTGGTTAAAAATTATATAAAAACCTATTCGGTGCCAAAACTATATTTTTACACGATGTGGTAATATTTCATATAATAAAAACAATATTAACCTATAAATAATAAATAAATATGACAGCTTTAAAGCCAGATTTATCCTTATGAAAGAAACTTTGCCAGCATTGCATCATACTTTTTTTATAAGACACAGGGTGCAACGTGTTGGAAAACAAGAATAAACCCAAAAAGATAATATGATGCCTATGTAAGTTAACTAAAGAAAACGTTTTATTGGAAGGATATGAATGCTGATCTTAACACGTTTGGAAATTAGAAATCTTTGAATTGAATTGAAAAATAACAGCAAAACGCAGTGTATATGTTACATCTAGATAATGAAATAAACAAAAAAACATTTAAAAAATGTAAGACTCCATGCATTAGACCTTCTATTTTATTTAAGGTACCATATTTTCTCTACGCTTTCTGTTATTCAAAATTTTGTTTCATTTTTAAGACCGTCATCCTAAGTGTCATAAATTTTATTATTTTCGGCTTTTTTGATATAATATTTTTTTAATATAATAATTGCAAAATATTTAAAAGTATTATTGCAAACCTAAAAAATGATAACATGCCAAATTAGAAATGACATTGTAGAAATAAATAAATTTAGTTGCAGTCAACATTATTTCAAAAAATTTTGGGATTTAAAACTTTTTTTGCGTATTTTCTTAGTTACAAAATTGGCGTAAAATATTTGAGTCCTCATATAATTCAAAACTTTAAATCAAAGCTATTGTTATAAATTGTTTATTAAACACATTTTTAAAAAAGCTTTTTCATGTTAAAAAAATAAATTGTAAATTAAATTTAAATTAATTTATTTTAAAATTTGACAAAAATTCTTCTTTTGGGTAAATAAATACTTGTTTTAAAAAATCCTTTTTGCTAAAAATGTATTTTCCATTTTTTAGTTTATAGATGACCGCCATGTTGAATTTAGATTGAAGTCGTTTTATGTTTCATATTTTTTTAGCAAATCCTTTTATTTAATACCCATATCATGGCAGTGCATAAAAAATAACTAGTACGCCATCTTGCGCGGTCCGCTATTTGAAATTCCAATTTTTCGCTGGAGGGCTACCAAAAAATGTTTTTTTTTTGCAAATTCCGAAAGTTCCGAAAATTCCGAACTCGGCAAGTCAAAAAAGAAGTGGATTTAATTTTGAATCTCAGTCGGTACCTTTAAAAGGCCATTATTTTTGGATAGGAACTTGGCCCTTATTTTACCTGAGTGTTTTTGGTGGAATCTCTTCCTATTTTTCTGAGTTTAATTAATGGGAACATATATCTCAGAAATTACTTAATATAACGTTCGTAATTTTTTTACATGGCATAAGAATACTTATGTGAATTTAAATACCAAATCTCATACCTTCATGTTGAACGATAACGAAGTTTTGATAGGGGGAAAATTGTGCTGAAACCTTTCATGCCTTATTTACACTGTGTGCATGAGGCCGGAATTAGGCCTGACACACCATCGTGCTGTTAAATACACGTTTTCGTTTTGATATTTTTTAAAATCTTTTATTTAATATTAGGTCTATTATTTCCGCCTTTTAAAGACGCATTAAAATTTCTAAATCCCAACAAGAAAAAATTCACGTTTGATAATATAAACTTGTCTGTGAAACCGCTTAAGACGACAGGTACCCCATAATAGAACATTTTTACAGGGTGTTTTCTAATTCAATGTTAATATTCAGTGGGGCCATTTCTGGGTTTATTTAAAAAAAAATCATATGAACGTATGTCCTAAACGTCTTAGCTTTTGAGATGCAGGTTGGTAAATTTTTTAAAAATAATTCATTTATTATTATTATCTGTTATACCACTTTAGATGTTTTAATCAAATTAGGCATACATGTACCATGTATCAAGCAGTATTTTTTAGTGTACCAGTTTTTTTATTTCCACCAGTGGCGTTCGTACCGATTTCTCTTAAATATAAAAAATTATTTTTAATTCCAGAATCATTTCTTTCCAAGTCTTTTTACTTGAATTTTTTTCAATCTGATGAACGGTTTTCGCTTAAAAAAATAAAATCGTTTGATCATAACAATATCGATAAATAATATCACCATGCGGAGAAATATCTAAATTTAATTTTACTAGGTAAACGATGCGTCGGACTAAAAAAAATGAAGAGATCAAATCTTATCAAAATGCATCTTAATACATGATACATGTATGCCAAATTTCATTAAAATGTCTAACGTGTCTAAACAGATAATAATAATAAATGATTTATTTTTGAATATTTTACCACCTTGTATCTTAAAAGTTAAGATTTGGGACACGTTCAGTGACATACCCAAAAATTACCGCCTTAAATATTGACATTCAATTAGAAAACACCTTGTATATATTAATAGTGAACCTGTTACCTGGCGTAAGTCATATGTGTACCATGTGGCTAACCCCACTTCTATATCTATCTTTCTTACTTCAATATCGAAATAGCCAACCTTTGATGCTGGTGGTAGATAGAATGATGTATTCTAAAACGATTTTTGTTTCACATTTAATAACATTGAAATCTTTTTAAAAAAATAATTACATTTTTAGTAACCTTATTTTTATTTTAGATTCCTGATGACATATATTTAATTTTTAATCCTTGGTGCCCTCAAGATGGCGTTTATATGGAAAAAGAAGAAGAAAGGAATGAATACATCCTAAATGAAACTGGAAAGATCTGGTGTGGAACATTTAAAAATCCAACTGGAAAACATTGGGTGTTTGGACAATTTGATGACATTGTACTTCCGGCAGCTATGCTTCTGTTAGAAAAATCTGGTTTGCCCCATTCTGAGAGAGGAAACCCTGTGATGGTGACTAGAGCCATTTCCGCAATCGTAAGCAAAGCTTTTATTTTCTGTCATGTTAAGATGTCTTTTCATTTAAAAAGTGACTTTTTTATGAAGGCTTAATATTTTTATGGTAAATTTTATAGCTCAAGTGTTACAAAATGTAACAATGCATTTCATAAAAATAAGCTATGTCAACTCACTTTGATGACTGATATTTTACATATTAAAAAAATCTCAGTACACCCAGACTATTATTAAAATATATAGATACTAATTACGTAACTTTTTTTTGTTACTCAAGAAGCAGCACCATTAATTTAAAGGTTCGGGTTGGTATTGTAGTAAGATGTTAGGTGTTATTGCTAATTCCTTCCCAAGTTTTTTTATTCAGTTTGGATTGACATAAAATTGTTAAAGTATTCAGGGTTACGTAAACTTTTTGGCAGTGCCTTTCTCCCGCTAAAATAAGACAAAAAAGTTCTTATTAACATTGGTCCAGAAATGCCCCGTTTACGAGTTACGGCCCGTTGAAGGGTTGGTAATGTTGGAAGGGTAGGGGGTGTTTTTGCTGTAAATTTAAGTACGGAAAGAAAAGACAATTTTTACCTTAAAAATGTAGATCACACCGTTAGAGACAAGGGTTTAAATAATTTTTTATTTTTGAACTCACCAAACGCACTTTTCGGAAAAATTTTAAAAAAGGCTGGACTTTTATTAATATTGATAAATCTTTTTTTTTTATAAAATCAGTTAATAAGATGAGTTGCGTTAAGATGTGCCTTCAAATTTTTAAACAGACAAAATCTTAAAAACCCACCATGTTGGTATTTACATTATGTTGCTGGAGCCTTTGGAAAATACAAAAAAGCAAGGTGGTCAGATGAAGAAGCATTTCCTAACCGACTGGTGTGTGCCACAAAAGTCTAAATCAATTCTTTTTAACTCACTAAACGCCCGGAATAAGAAAAAATATTAAAAATAACTGTATAAATACTTTTTAAATTGAACAAAATCTTTTGGCTGTAGTTTTATTATCATTGATAAATTCAACTTAAACGTTTTATTTATTAAATTAAAATCAGTAAATACAATTTGCGTTAAGATGTGCGTTAAAAACGTTAAAGCGAATTTTTTCAAACAGTCAGATCTGTCGTTCGAAGGTGATTTTTTTTTTAAAATTTTCCGTTCTTTCTGACTTCTAACTTAAATTTAAACCCGTAAAAATCTACAGTTCATCAACTGTATATTAAATAAGTTTCAATGTCATTAAATTCTACATAAAATTTAATACAAATCCGCGACATTTTATTTAAACAATATTTTTTTAGTTGTTGTAATTATAGTTGAATCAGTATAAGAATGAAAATTCGGTTCTCTTTGAAAAGAAAAAAAAAAACATAAAAAGTAGCTAAAAAGGTTTGGTTTTTGTTGAATTGGATCTATTGTTTTACCTCAAAACTATAGATCAAACCATTAGCGACAAAAGTGAAAATCATTTTTTCTTTTTTAAACTAATCAAACGCGCTTCTCGAAATAAAAAAATTGTACATAATCTTAAAAAAGGCTGAACGTTTATTATTATTGATAAATTAACGTTTTTTTTATAAAATCTGTAAATAAAATAAGTTGCGTTAAAATGTGCATTTAAATTTTTAAACACACAAACTCTTAAAAACCCACCCTTTATAAGCAAGTTGGTATATTAAATAAGTTTCAATTCATTAAATTCTACACAAAATTTAATAAAATCTGCGAAATTTTATTTAAACAACATTTTTTTAGTAGTTGTAATTATAGTTGGATCTGTATAAGAATGAACATTCAGTTTTTTTTTAAAGAAAAAAAAAACATAAAAAGTAGCTAAAAAGGTTTGATTTGAACTGGCCGCCTTTGCTTTTTATAATGTGCCGCTTGTCGCACGTCTGTAAAAATAGTCCATATAAAAAGCAAAGGCGGCCGCTAGTTGAAATGAAACCTTTTTAGCTACTTTTAATTGTTTTTTCTTTTCTCAAAGCGCACCGAATTTTTAGTCTTATACTGATCCAAATTTAAAAAAATCGTTTTAATACCAGCCCTTTATCGGGCCGTAACTCGAAAACGGAGCATTGCCGGGCCCATGTTAATAAAAACTCTTTTTAGTGAGAGGAAGACGCTGCCGAAAGGTTTACGTTTATTTTTAAACCACTCCGTATATATTTTTATATTAAGAGTCCATTCGCGCCGCGAAAATTGGATCCAATTTGGGGTTCGGGGCATAATGTTTTTCTCAAAAACTTAAGATTTAGTTTTTAATATTTCCTTGAGTGAAAGTCACCCTAAAATCGGTTATGTTTAGATACTATTTTTTCTTAACTCCACTCATATTTTAAAAATCCGTTACAGCCGAGGCATAGATTATTTCCTTATCTTTAAAATGGTGTATAATTTATGTCATTTAAGTGAAAAATAGTTACCGAAAAACGTTATCTCCTGTAGGCTTGCAATCGGAAACAACATCGCATCGATACACCGAATTTGGAAGAACCTAAATAAAATATAATATTTTTAATGCGGCTATACGAAAATTGTGGTAGTGGAAGTTTGTTAGTCTCCGCCCACCGTCTCCGCGTCCTTTCGCCCGACCTCTAAGGTGTAGCGTAAATGCACCCTTAATTTTAAATTTAAATTTACTCGTATATTATAGATGTATCAACTCGTATATTATAGATGTATCTAATATAAATCAATAAAATCCCACTGGACAGTAATATTTAGTAAGTATTTTATAGTTGGAGTTTTAAGAAATTAAAATTACTTTATACCTATTTATTCTTTCTCGAACAGTCCTTTGCTGAAAAATCTAAAATAAAAAAGTCATCTTTCAAATTAGTGTAATTTTCAGTATTGCCAGTAAAAATATGACATAGTAGGTTTAAAGTAACATACACCAACAGATACGAAAATTTACTATGGTATCCAGTTAATATACGATAAAAACCCCTTTAAAAGATGCCTACTGAAGAATTTATTGCCAGAAAAAAACTAACCAGAACTAATAAACAGCAGGATACTTTTGTAATACCATTTATTTAATTAGTGCATTCAATATATAAAAAAAGACGTAATAAAAACTTAACCACAGCTTATGCACTATTCATGTTATACAATATTTAAATAATTAATTTTTCTACGTGACTTATTTAAAGGATGTATTTCTTTTTTTTACATTTTTGTTATATTATTATTCTGCATTACGAAATAAAGAATGCTAAGAAACTAAGGACTTTAAACCTGTAGTGTAGTTATTTGAAAAAACCGAAGTTAATTTACATTAAAAGTAAGCATTAAATAAATATAAATGTTTAACTGTTTTTTAAATTTAAAACAGGTTCTTATTACCAGTGGCGGATCGAGAATTTTTAAAATTTTTTATCTAAAACCTGAAACATGGGACCTATACCAAATATATACCAAATGCTATTGGTCTCACTTTGGTAAAGAAAATTTTCAATTTGCAATTTACGACAAAAAGATGATATTTTGTGTCCCTCAGAGAAAAATTTAATAATTTGATCAAATTTAATCCTCAAATTTCAAGTTTTGCAAAATTATCTATGTTTTTCTATACCCATAGCCAGTTAAATTTTTTTCACTCAATCATTTTCTTATGCAAATATTTCGGATGCCTCTAATTTCAAGAAAAATGCCGATAGTTTTCCGACATTTGTGATTCAATGATAAAATTTGGTCAAATTCACAAGAGGAATACAAATGAAGGATTTGTTGTTGAAAGTCCGAGATTTCTCTGAAGGGACAGTTAAATAAAAGTCAAGTATTTTTCGCAAATTTCAAAATTAAGATTTTCTTAACCAAAGTATTCCCTTTGAGGCCAATAGCATCTGTTATATATATTTGGTGTAGGTCACATGTCCCTTTTTTGAATAAAAAGTTGTGAGAATTCTAGAGCCGCCACTGTTTGTTCCATTTTTTACATATTTAATCACATAATCCTGGGCATTTATTTAACAACTCTTTATACATAATACAACATTTAACCATATTTGTTTTTTAGTAATAATATCTTATTATTACAAAAATATGTTTATTTATAATATAAATAAAAAGCCCGAAGCTAAAAAAAGAGCGCTTGATGAGAAAAGCTTGGAAGCATATTTTAGCTTTTTAATGTAACTAATTTTAAAATGTTTATTTTTTTTGTTGCCATATTTGTGAGTATTTTCTACATTCGGTGCTTTTAACTTTAAAACGAGGCACACAAAACACAAAAATGTTTTTTTTTTAATTTTAAAGCTACTTAGTCACTCTAAGATACAATAAGATATTCTCATAAATTTACCTATAAGTGATAATTACCTAATATAATTTAATGGTACCTATCGCAGACAGCTTTTTTTTAACTAAAATTTTATTTTAGCTTCAAATGTGCATTTAAACCTTTAATCTTTCGTTATTATATTATGTTGATTCAATTTATAACCTTTTTTTGTTAAGCGGGGAAAACCTTCCAAAGACCTGGTTTCATAGTTGTGTTTGATTTCTACTCTCTTCTTCACTCTCTTTTTGAGACAAAATAGTCTTGGGACAAGATTATCTGATGTCAATACTTGTCCGGTAGATGCCCTGTCTGTTTTCTTGCCAATTTTTGCAACCGAAAGTGGTGTGCTAAATACTATCCATTTCTCTGCAAAATATACATCTGTCTGTGTTACCCTTGTTTGTCCTTTTGGCAAATGCACGAAAATCTTCATGTCCTTCAATACTTAGTTGACTTTGCGATGCTTGGAATTTACCGATTCATATATGTTCTAATTTATCTAGTTTGCTATAAGCTGTGAGTGTCACTTCCCTTGCTTTGATTTTTTGTGTAGTTTTGTTCCCCAGGTCGGCTCTTGTGTAAGTAGCTTCTTTGTGGAGTCATTACATCTATCAATATTGCCTCGGTGACAATCCCATATATTTAGCCTTTCACTAAAGCGGATTTCCCTTTTACAGCTGTCGGACCCACCTACCTATGTTTGGCATTATTCCAATTAGACTAGCTATTTTTCCCTCGGTCAATTATAAGTCACAGCTTTTATAGGTTTATCAAATGCTAATCTTCCATCCAGAATTATGCCCAGGTATTTTTTAGTTATATTAGGAACTAGGGTTGTTGTATTAATTCTTTTATCAGCACTATCATCGCTTTCTCTGGTGTCAATCTTAATTTTATGTGTCTTCATTTATGTGCTGGTTCGCCGCAGTTTCTTGTTGTTTTTGGCATTACGCATTAGTTGATCTTTGTGGTCTATTCCAGTGGTAATTATTAGATCGTCAGAAAACGCTACTGTAATCGAGTCCTTTGTAACTTCTAGACTCAGAACATCATCTTAAAGTATGTTTTACAATTTGGGCCCCTAAATGAGCCCTGCGAAACACCAGCGTCAAATTCTATGGCATCATCGTTTCCTGGAAACAACTTTCCTTGATATCTCTGTGACTTCACATCCATTGTTATTAAAACAAATTATTTTCCTGTATACTCATCAGCGGTCTTCAATGTTGTTTTGCCTTTGCGAAATCCAGTGTGGTGAATGTGTAGTTTTAATTTTTCATCCAATTCTTTTTGAAGCCCATTTGTAATAAGAGCTTTAAGTACTCGGTGCGTTCAGCTTATAAGACGCTCTAAATGAGCTGGGTTAGTCTAGCGGTGGTCCTACTTTGGTTATTAAAAGTACCACTTTTGTCAGTTTCCAGTTATCAGAAAATTCTTCATGTGACAGCAATTCCCACTTTGGTAGATAGTTAGTTGTATTTTATCTAAGCCAGGAACTTTGTCGTTTTAATATTTTTAGAAACAGTTCTTATTTCTTCCTCAGTAAATGGTCCTACGTATAATTCTCTTTCATCTACTTGTTAGTATTTCTTCTGGCATATAAAAAGGCATTCATTAACCCAGTGGGACTAAATCGGATTTAAGAAAAAAAATCAAATTCGCTTGCCTTGCCACTTTTTTTATTGGGAGAGCACATTCTTTACAATTAAGTGCTATCTTTTTTAGGTAAATTCTGTAGACGATGGTGGTCTTCTTGAAGGTAGATGGGATGGTGAATATGAAGATGGAACGTCACCTTTTGCATGGACTGGCTCTACAGGTATAATGGATCAATATTTGCGAACTGGTGGAAACCCGGTAAAATATGGGCAATGTTGGGTGTTTTCTGGTGCAACAGTGACGACTTGTAGAACTCTCGGTATTCCTTGTAGATCTACAACCAACTATGTATCCGCTCATGATACGAATAAATCTATGACTGTTGATAAGTAAGTGTTTAAAATAGTTATAAAATGCGCTATAATGCTAACCTATGGTTAGTACACACATCGAGATAACTTAATTTTATATCTTTACTTTTAAAAACAAAAAATATATTTACCTATATGTTACAACTTAAATAATATAATATATATTATAGCACTTTTGTAACGTATACACAGATGTAAACCATTTAAATATTGACAACGGCCAAGTTGGGTTTAAAATATAAGTTAGTGCTATGAAAATGTTTACCTTTATTAAAAGATTTTGCTTTCATAACAGTCCAATAATTTTTAATGGATACATCACAAAATAATATTTTTATCTGTTTTAAAATAAAAAAAAAAACACAACTTACATGCCTTAGATTCTATCATATTTAAAACCTAATTTATTTATTGTTAAACTTCAAAACGCTTTACATCAAACCAATTTTAGAAAAGATAGCTGTCAATGTCTTGTTAATTTTAGATTTTTTGACATTTTTGGCAACAAGATTGAAGAGAGCGATGACATTGATTGCAAAGATTCCTGCTGGAACTTCCACGTTTGGAATGATGTGTGGATTTCGAGACCTGATCTCCCACCTGGCTATGGTGGTTGGCAAATCATTGATGCAACACCTCAAGAAACCAGCGATCAAGTCTTTAGATGTGGACCATCATCTGTCGCAGCTGTAAAAAGAGGTAATTTATAACTTATGAAAGTAAATAAAAAAGAGTAAAATAATTAAATTCTAATCTAATCAGTTTAATTACAAAAATATTTACAACTTTTAGGTGAAGTAGGATATTTGTATGATACACCGTTCGTATTTTCTGAGGTTAATGCTGATATCGTCCATTTTAAGGAAGATGAAGAATCTGATTGGGGTTTCAGCCGAATGTCAATCAACAAATACCAGTAAGCAGCCAAAAAGATAAAGTTATTTACCCCAGCTAGTTTGTGGTAAATGCCTTTATTTTTGGAATATTCATGGTCATTTTTACAATTTTAATTTAAATTAGAATATTTTATATGCAAAGACTAATTTTTAAGTTATCCTACAATCATGCTTTTATGATAAAGATTATTTATGGCCGGTTGCACCAACAATTTTAAGGGACCCTTAGCATTAAGTGTTCCTTAAATCTTCACTGTAGCCAAACACATTGCTTGTTTGTCCATTTTAAGGATTACCTTGTACTAAGGGTTCCTTAACGTAACCGGCCACTAGACACCTAAAATAGGTCCAACAAATTGAGTGTGTAAAAGAATTTTTTCAACGCTAGATGGGTGACCCAAGCAAAGCTATCTAGCCTACAGAGACAGGCCTGCCTACTGATCACGGGCGCGCTGCGCTCGACACCAACGGCGGCCATGGAAGTCCTCCTAGGACTGCCTCCTCTGCATATCTACTTGGAGAGAGAGGCAAGGTGGGCAACATACAGACTCTATCAAGCGGTCAGTAACAAACCGCAGGCGTGTCATATGGAGAGCACCAGTCACCTCAGGAATGTCCTGACCCGTGATAGACTGGGAATGCCCTCAGACATAATGCCTACAGCAACCAATTACAATCGGCCCTACAGTGTAGTCTACCCACACAGGGAGGACTGGAGTCGAAAAACGACCGACCTGCTCCGGGCTGACATCTGTTGGTACACCGATGGCTCCAAAACCAAGGACGGTGTTGGAGCTGGAATATATGGACATAGGCCAAGGGCAGAGTTTTCCTTTAGCCTGGGCACTCTCGCAACCATATTTCAAGTGGAGGTATTTGCTATTGAGATGTGTGCTACATCGCTGGTTAATCGGCACTGCACACGTAAGACAATTAAAATTTTCTCCGATAGTCAAGCAGCTCTTAAGGCTCTTGAATCCAGCCGCTGCAATTCGAAAACCGTCTGGAATTGCAAGGATGCGCTGACCAAACTGGGTCAAAACAATAAGGTTACACTACTGTGGATACCTGGATACACCGGCCTAGAGGGTAATGAATCCGCAGACCTCCTTGCCAAAAGGGGGGTGGAGACAAAATTCACAGGGCCGGAACCGCTCATTGGTATATCCTATGGAACGGCCAAGCAGTTCATATCAGCTTGGACACAAAGAGAAAATCTTCGGTACTGGCATGGACTTCCGGGTCTCAGACACTCGAAGGCCTTCATAAGCCCACCGGACCAACAATGTACTGTTAAACTACCGGAGCAATCAAGGGTACACCTTAAAACTCTAGTGGGTCTGTACACGGGACACTGCAGATTAAAATACCACATGCACAAGATCGGCCTAGCGGAAGACGCCGAATGCTGCATGTGCATGGAGGGGGATGAATCGGCATAACACATACTGTGTTTGTGCCCAGCAATGGCACGACTAAGATTCGCAATCCTCGGCAATGACACCTTGTTGCCGGGGGAGGTAAAAGATCTCTCTCCCAACAGGATCATCAGATTTATTAGGAGTCTGGACCTGGTGGGAGAAATATAAAAAGGTGTGAGTCACAATAGACCGATCGGTCGCATGGAAGGGTGTTATACCCCCTGACTTTAAACCTACCTACCTACCTACCTAGATGGGTGACCGCCAGTGAATACCGTGTATTTTTGTGTGTGTTACACAAACGCTAATGGGGAATAGTGGTCTTAAATCGTTTGTAAAACACAACATCTGCATGTTTAGGTTCTTAAAATCGTTTACGAAACTGGCAAAAAATATTTAAATATCTAATAACTCAGCATCCGTGATACTTAATACTTGGACCTTATAAAAGCCTTTGTTTGCTGTTATTAAAGATTAGGAAAACATTTTTTTAAATATATAAATAATCTAAAGTTTTAATTATGTGTACCTTGATTTAAATTGCATTATAGGTGCAGTAACTTAATATCGTTCGTAGTAAGACTATTATCATATTCCTGAAGTAAAAATTATTTAAAACAAATATTTTATCAAGACATTCTGTAAATAAACTAGGTATCATGTTAAATTGTCTAAATTACCGCAACTCTTATATTAAATTGTTTAAATTTTTAGTGTTGGTAGAAAAATTGTTACAAAGCGCATAGATATAAATGACGATCAGGGAGATTCTGATCTTTGGGACGTCACATATCTTTTCAAGAACCCCGAAAATACACCCGCAGAAAGATTGGCAGTATACAATGCAGTTCGAGGTATACCGAAAGCTCAACAATTTTATGAGATTCCATCTGATGAGAACAATGATGTGTTTTTTGATTTAATTGACATTGATACTATACCTTTTGGAGAAAGTTTTGATGTTGTCGTAGAGATTGAAAATAAATCAGACGAAGTGAGAACGATAAGTGCTGTTCTGACCGCTGGATCTGTTTACTATACTGGAGCTGCTGCATATGATATTAAAAAGTCTCAAGGTGAATTTAAGGTAAGTAAATATTTAGAAACTATGATTTTTAGTATTTTAATAATATATTAATTTTGTTATTTCTTTTTTACATATTTTATTTAAATCTTTAAAAATTAAATGCAAAAATATAAAGTGTAATTATTATTAATAATAATTACGTTGCGTTTATATTTAGTCTCTGAAATACAGTATTTTTTTGAGATTACACTTGTTAATAAAAGTAAAAAAAAACATGTATTAAGTTAGAAAACTGCTAAGGGATATCATCAGTGTGCACAATTTAACAAACGTATAAAATATTTGTTTTTTTTTTATTTTTTAATACAGTAAATGTAACTACAAAACAGGAGGGCTTATAAAAACAAGTGGATCTACATAATAACAGACAGCCATGCGTCACTGGGGGCACTAATAAACTCCAAGGTAACGTCAAAGCTGACATGGGAATGACAAAAAGAACTGGAACTCCTGTGAAAACGCAACAGAGTAACTCTCTTGTGGGTACCAGGACATTCGGGAATGGAAGGCAACGAAAAAACGGATGAGCTTCCGAGACAGGGATCAACCACACTAAACTTAGGACCAGAATCTGCCCTTCGAATGACTAGAACCACAGAACGACGGCAAACCAGGGAATGTATCCGAAACAAACACGAGGAATACTGGGGAAACCTTAGTAGAATTAGACATGGAAAAAGCTTCATAAGGGACTCATCCAAAAGAACGAAGGAAGAACTACTCAGACAAAGTAGGAAAAGACTTCGCATACCAGTAGGGTTACTAACAGGGCACGATAACCTAAGAGTACACCTACACAAGATAGGCTCATACAATAGAGACCCAAGTTGCAGAATGTGCGACAAGGGGAAAGAAACAGCCTACCATATCCTGTGCGAATGTGAAGCATTGAATCACAAAGACAGGCATTATTTGGGTAACCGGAAATAAGCCCACAGGAATATATCAACCAACCAGTCTCGGGGTTATACAGACTTGTAGAAGGAACAAGACTAATGGGAGGATTGGTATAAAAGATAATGATGGGATATTAGGCACAAAAAGCCCAAGAGGCTGCGCTGCTCCGGCAGTGAATCCAGACGGCTCCCAGAGATGAAGAAAAAGTTTTACAAAATAAAAAATACTTTAAATTACCTTTTTTTATATAAATTGGGATTTTAAGATCTTGTATTTTACTTTTTTTCTCTTTAGCACATATATTAACTAACTTGAATAATTAATTATTTTTTTAAATATAATGTTTTGTTTTATTAAGAATTACTTTCTTTATTTTCATGACATAATATACTGTTATTGTTTTTTTAAAATTAAATACCCTTACAAAATGCCTAAAAAAACTAGCGTTTTAAAAAAATGAATTATTTAAGAGTACCTTAAAAATGAAACTTTACAGACAGTTTTAATTGCATTAAAAAAAGTTAGCTTTAAAACTTGATTTTTGTATATGACGTATTCCAAATAAGAGGTCACACACTTAAACATGTGACATGGTTGTAGCAGCAGAATGTGTACTAATCCTCTATCAATCTATTAAATTGTGTAATCTATTTTGGAGATTTATTATGCAACATTTGTATACTTTTTTTACCTAATCTATTGTTCATTTTTTTGCAATGCAATAGGTTGGGGGTCAAAAAGAGTACATAAATTATGCATAATAAATCTCCAAAATAAGTCACAGTGGATTTGATCAACAATTATCAGACATTTTGTTACTATAACCATTTCACAATTTTATGAGTGCACCATACGAATAATTAGCATGAAGCTTAAGTGATAAAAAAATATTGTCTATTTGAATACTGTCACAAAAATTAATTTTTAATTGCTTAAAAAGTTTAAAAAACAATTATTAGCTGTTTTCTCACTTCGTTTCTTAAAAAATATAGAAACTTATTATATATTTATGGTGACACATTTTCTGTCCAACATAATAATATGAATTTACATTTCCGGTTTTTGCAGCCATAATTTAATTATGGTTGTTAAAAGTAAAAACATTTTATTAAAACTAAATTATTTAGTTGGCAGAAAATGTTTTTAAAAAAGCTTGTTCAGATTCCTAAAAAAAGTAAAACCCAAAATTTAAAAAGGCGAACTTTGGGGAATTTTTTTAAATTTATACACTGATTTTATAATTTTTAAAAATGTACTTTGTGGGTTTTAACACGAATACATTTTTTTAGAAAAAGTCAAACCAAAATTTAAAAGTAAAATTTCATTTTGTTTCATTTCCCTGATATTTTAGGGTTTGGGGGACAAAATGAAACATTGCGAATTCGCGCACCAGAGGAATATTAAAACTGGTTAATTTTTTTTTAAAAATTTACTAGTTTCAAGCGAGAAACCGCAAACATGGAGTGGAAGATGATTTTTCTTGATTTTGCCTATAAATAACATTGTGATAATAAGGTTTAAACCCCGTAAGTCTCATTTAGGTAAGGCAAAAAATAATACAATACCCATATTAAAAATTTTTTTATGTCCATTTACCCTCTAATCGCTGGGTTTTTTAGTTGAATTTTCGATTTATTTATTTATTTATTTATTTATTTATTTACATTTTGTAAAAACCAAGGGGTAAACCCCAAAAGGTACAAAAAATTAAAAAAAAGTAAAAACAACAAAAAATAAAAAAACTTTAAAAAAAATAAAATAAAAAAACTTAAAATAGTAACATACAATGTTCCCTTAAGGGAAAAACTGATTGGGTTTAAAAAAATCTTTAAAAAAAACCGCCAAACCTTAGCCATCTCTTGGAATACAGACCGATGTTAAAAAAGCACAAGGATAAATAAGTTTAATTTTGAAAATGCGGTCAATAAACTTTTTACTAATAATTGGTCCTATGCTTCACGAAGAAGGGGGTGTGACGAGTTCGACGCCTGGGAACCAAGAAATCCACCATACTCATAGATCACTACAGTGAATCATCCCATTAACCAGTTTATAAAGAAACAAGAGCAGAGCTTGTCTACGTCTATTCTCCAGCGTCTGCACACCACACAGAAGCAATCTAGTTTCATAGCAGACGTCTTGATACGGAAAACGATGTTTAAATAACAAATATTTAATGAATTTATGTTGTACTCTTTCAATCCTATCGATATGGCAACAAGGGCTGCCAGATAACTGAGCAATATTCGAGTACACTTCTTACCAAAGTTATACAGGGGACATAATGGCCTTCGTGCAGGTGAAGTGTCGGGAATTTCTCTTGATGAAGCCCAACATTCTGAATGCTCTGCATACGATTGTGTCGATATGAAGGTTAAACGATAAGCCTTCGTCAAAAATTACACCCAAGTCATTCACTGTGGAAGAAGTTTTCAGGATTAAGTCACCAATTTTATAGACATTATGGGTGGGTGCAAGAGATTTTGTGAAATAGATAGTAGTACATTTCGCAATATTAAGGGAAAGAGAATTCGCTTCACACCATTTTATAAATCGATTTAAATCGGATTGTAAAGCGTAACTATCGGCAGTGTCAGAGGTGAAGACTTCAAATCATCTGCAAATAACAAGCAGTTACTATTTGTAAAGCAAGACGTGACATCGTTAATGAACAACAAAAACAGTACAGGACCGATGTGGGAGCCCTGTGGCACCCCCGACGTCACTGCTATGTCTCGAGATATCGAGTTTAGCACAACAACACATTGATAACGGTGATCTAAGTAGGAACCGAGCCACTTTAAGTAACTCCCCGAAATACCGATATTAGAAAGGTTTCTCAGAAGCAATTCATGACACACACTGTCAAAGGCCCTGGACAAATCTGTATAGACAGCGTCAACCTGGCGACCAGCCTCAACTGAAGAAAAAAGATAGTTCTGGAATATAGCGAGATTGGTTACCGTAGAGCGACCACTATAAAAACCCTGTTGTAAAGGAGAAATATAATCTTTATAGGTGAAGAATAGTTCATCCGGATCCGGATCCAGATTTGGTAGAAATACTGCTAGCAATTTAAATTATTTGATGGTATATGGAGCTAATAGTTAAAGAAAAAAAAAACAGTAATACCTAGTTAGTCCAAAGACATTAATATATCTTAAGGGTTAAAGTTAAATAAAGATAATTAAATTAAATTTCCTTTATAAGCCTATTTTAAAATTAGCTTGCACGTGTTAAACCAAGATTTCCGGGCTGCGGATTATTGGTGCATGCTCAAATTGCATTTTTTACGTTTTATCGAAATAGCAACAAAATATATAACGTTCAAAAGAGCTTTTTACGAAATAATGGCGCAAGATGAAGATGAAAGCATTATCGAATATGATGATGAAGAAACGACCGTATCTGAACTAAACTAACTGCATTAGTTCGCAACGCCGATCCCCTCTAAGAAATTTATGAAACTGAGGTTAAGAGGTGGACTCAGTGTGACAAAAATGAGCCAGGTTATCAACTCCTCGGTATCGACGATATTGTCGAACAAGTTTTAAATCAGCTCCGTACCTCACAACCGAATTCATCCGATAATAAAAGCCAAGTCGACGAAAATGATGGAACGATATCAATCAAAAGAGTAACTAACCGAGAGACTGAAGAAGCTGCCAACGACTACTAGAATATTTTGAGCAACAAGAATCTTCGGACCTTGTCGACTTTTAAACTTGCGCAGAAAACATCACAAAATTAAAACAGATCGAAGAAGTTAGTGACTTTTTTCAAAGGCATAGTAATAATATATATATATATATATATATATATATATATATATATATATATATATTAAATATATATATATATATATATAATATATATATATATATACGCGTTACCTAAATGCAAGTTTATTAAGTAACTATAAAAGTTTACTTATACAGAAATATGTTTTTTATTCTGTTATGTATCTTTTTATGCAATTGGAAAATTAGTTTGAACTTATGGAATCTATTTTTTTGTTATATTCTTAGTGTGTACATAAATATTTATATATTATTTAAGAAATAAATGTTTGGATTATTCGTGCTTTTCAACTATCCGCACATCGCCCAGTGCCGTGGAGCACGGATAATTGTGGTCCTACTGTATATAAAACTTTGTTATTATTATCAGGTGCAAGTTCTTATTTTATTATATAAGGTTTGAATGGTTTCATGAGGTTTAAACTATAAAAAAATGCTGTGATTTTGTGTATAATTTAAACATTTTTTTTATCAAAAGGGATATAATGGTGGCGACAAAAATGAGATCAAACAATATATTCTTATTGACAAAATGTTTTTTTTAAACTAAATTACTGGAAAATATAAGGACTTACTTAAAAACCTTAGTGTTATAAGGTTATAAGCTACTTGTGTATTTAGCAAAACTTACGTCTTGCAAAACATGTATATTATTATAACTTTGTCAGTTGTTTAAAGTCAATTAATAATAAAACTTGTATGTTTTCAGCTTCAAGAATCCGTTAAATTTTGCTTTGACCAACTGCGTCTACACTGTGGAAGGTCCTGGACTGCAGAAGCCTAAAAATATTAAGTACCGGGACATAAACCCAGGCGAAGAAGTAACTCGGACCGAAACATTCACAGCTAAAAAGGCTGGAATCAGAAGAATTGTAGTAAGTTTTACAAGTAAACAAATACAAAATATAGGTGCTAGCACTTCTATTAACATTACAGAGTAATTATTATTTTAGTAATTATTGTTTAAAGTAATCATGACTGTTAAATACAATTTTTATAAGCTAATGATATTCTAGCATTAAATGTGAAACAGTAAATGTCATAGTATGTAAAATTTGCATTAGGTTACTGAAAGTTTTAAGTTTAAAGATAAATATTAAAATTAAATTTAAAACTTAAAAATACACAACAATATTTCAAAATGCAAGGAAAACCAGTGAAAAAGATATTTTAGTACCTAATAATAATTTCACCTGTTTTTGTGTTATGCAGAAGAAGCTGTTAAAATTTGAAGTACTTTAAAAAATATATCATATTCTGAAAAACATAACCAAGTAAGAAAAATAACATTGAGACAAATAATACTTTTACAGTGAAAGATTTTAGTATTAAAGTAAAGAAACTATTTGGATGTACATTTTTTACTGAAACTGAATTTAAAGCAAAAAAAGGTAGAATAGTAACTTATGTGCCATTTAAAGATAGCAGCATATGTGACACCTTACTAACTTAAGTGATATTTTTTTGTAGGGACCTTCCAATATATTTTTTTACATTAAGCTCTATAGCTAAACATATTAATAAATGCACCCTGATTACATAAAATTATAATTTTATAAGATAGGTGATAATCTTATTAGTAGTACATAAACATATTTACAAAAAATAAAACTAACCAAGGCACCGACCTAGAAAAAAAAGGGTTTTCATTGTAAAATTGTTTTTAACTATAATTTTAATAACATTATACTCCAGGTTCTTACTGCAGAAAACAATGGGTAATATAGTTATAGTTATTATAAATCACCTAGGTAAACTCTATTTTTACTCCATAACAAGACTTACACTTCTAGAACCCGAAAAATATATTGCAATTAGGATGTAAGTGTCTTAAGTCGTATCAGTTATTACTACTAAATTATATTTACCATATTATTTTTTTACTAATAGTTAATTTAATTATTATATAAGGGTGAGTACATCGGGGACAAATAGGTGATGTTATTACTAAAACCTAAATAGGTATTCTACTCCTTTATATAAAAATAATTTATTGACTAATCTACTTATACATAATATGTATCTCAAAAAAATTGACTGAAATGTATTTTAACAAGAAGAATTTAAAAAATGTGTAGTGAAGAAATTTGGTATTACAAATTAAGTTGTATTTCTTATCTAATATATGCCCAGTAGTTTAAGCTTAGTTAACGATTTTTACAGTGATTCAAAACACTGAAATGTAGGTATGTCCGAGACAAACTTAGAATCGAATTTTGATAATTACGTTTAAAATGTTTTGTTATAATATCTTCCTAGTAGATTATGTACTTAACTCCAAGTAGATTATGTAACTAACTTTAGGCACTACAGTTTGTATTAATATGCAGTCATTTACGCAGCTAATAAATAAATAAAAAAGTTAAATAGCTGTTTTTTATTTAAATAAAAAGATGCAAAAAGAATAAGCAGAATAACAGTATCAAAGACAATTATAATTTAAAAACTATAATTGTCTGTGACCAAAGTCTTAAAAATATATATTTCATGTCAATACCGGACTACAGTTTGATGGGGAATCCGAACACATAAAAAGGCACAAGAATCTTGCTGAATACCCCCCAAGGTTGCTTAATTTTTTTAATCTAACAAAAAACAAAAGTGTTTAACACAGCAAATGCAATCAAAAACTAATGAATATTGCAGTTATTTAAAATCTTAAAATGCACTGCAAAACTGTAAATTTACAACATTCAGTTTTTTTATTTTATTTTTAATCTAATCACCCGTATTTAAACTGCCGGTAAAATAATTGAAATTAATTTTAAGATAATAGGAGAAATCTTCTTTTTGCTATAGTCTATTTTGCAAAACCCAATAAATTCACATTCTGTACAAACTTTTAATCCCGTTTTAACCTTCTTTTCCTCAAGAGAAGTAATTAAAAAAATTTTTAAGGATTATTTTTATTCGTAATTAATAGCCTACATATCAATTTTCATACTTCCAAGACCAGAAATGATGATGTTCCTTATAAACTTTTACCCTCCATTCTACTGCCTTAGGGGGTAAATTTTCTAAAATCCCCATATTAACAACTTAAAAATCAACGATTTTTCTATATAAACTATCATCAACATTTCAACCCCCAATGGATTTTATTTCCAATATATTACGACAGATACGTACCAATTGTTATACCTCTAAAACCAAAAATAACAAAGTTCCATTCAAACTTATTTTACCGCCATTCTACCTCTTTAGGGAGAAAAGTTTCCTAAAACCTTTTCTTAGCTAACATTTACTATTTTTCTACGCAATCAGAGTCTAATTGCCAACTCCCATATTAAAAACTTCAAAAATTATATTTTTTTCAAGCAAATTTTTATCCCCATTTTATAACCCCCCATAATACTAAAACTTGTTTTAATAGTTATTGGATATTTATTAGCTTAAAGAATTTTCGCTTGCGCCTGTTTTTGATTCTGCGAGAGATTTTACTAATTCCTGTCGAATTTTTTATTTCGAAACTGGTTTGACCTAAACCCTGTTATTCTACTGACTAAATGGTTAGATTACTAGGTATAAACTAAATTGTATACGAAGTATACTTAACTTAGCACCCAAAAATAGTAAGTGTACTTTAAGTACCTAAACTTAGCATCCAAAAAGAGAAAAAAACAGTGATAGGAAGTTTAGTATAGTAGCCATTAATAAGCACAACTGTACTAAATACCTATATCTATTAATTCAAAACTTAATACTGGATGACATTAAAATTCTTTTATTAGAAAATAGTTAATTAATTGCATTGGGATCGCTTGACTTTAGTTTAATATTTAAAAAATTATAAATTACCAATCTTGAGAATTTTAAAAATTATCAAGTCAAGCTCAACACGTCCAGTAGTTCGCGCCTATTTTATTCAGAGCAGTCACCGAAATTTTAAATATTTAAAATTACTTTATTAATGCATTTTTTTATTAAACCAAAAATAATGATTAAAAAAAAACAAAAAAAAAATTAAATAATTCATTACCTATGTATTTTTTTTTGAAAATATTTGTAGGTTATTTTCTTGCAATTTAATGGCATTAATGATTAAAAACATTTATTTTTTTTAGGGTTTCATATACATTGAATAACTTACTTGATTACATCTGTTAATTTAGTTTGAAATTAAAAATTTGATAATTTTGAATCAAATAACTTGCCGCCTGTTGACACAACAGGCCATTCCTGAAAAATATACAAAAAGACCTCAAAAATATCGATACAATTTTTGGTCATTCTTGGAAGAGCGGAAATTTTTCTGATGATACAAAGAGCCTCCTCAATTTCGCGCAGTATTTTTGGAAGGCGTAAAGTGGTCCTAATATTAAAAAAGAATAGAAAAATATGGATATAATGATCCAGGATGAGACTTGAGGGGGGGGACAAGGGCGTCCGATCCTTTTAATTTTCTGGATATACAAGAAAGATCTCTGAAATGGACCAAAATTTTTAAAATGTGTAAAGTGGTTTAAATATAAAAAAGCACTAATTTCAATTTTTTTTTTACAACAATATCTCTCGAGCAAATCAACCAATTTGGACATGTTTGGGGCGATCGACGCGTATTTTTGAGGGTATGAGCTGATTAGTTTTTGGGATCGGTCTGTACAGCCGTTTAAAGCTTATTTTAAGAAAATATATTTTTGAAAATTTTATTTTTGAGATTTCTGAAAATCTACCGGTCGGAAGCATTTGAAATAGTATAGAAAATCTAAATTTTGTGAAGACCTTTTTATTATAGATACCCAAACTAAGGTAATTCAGTAGGCTTTAGCTCAGGTCACCACCACTCGCCTACTGCGAGCGTAACAGGAAAAGTGTGACGATGTATTTTAACATTGCTATAAAATTTCTCTCATAGGCCAATAAAAAGGTTTTACTTTAAAAAAAAGTTATACCATATTTATAACTTTGTGCAAAATTTCGGTAATAAGGCGGTATTTTCTTTAGAGCCCAGGGGCGATGCTAGGAATAAATCCGGCCCTGAATGTTACTGTTTTCTTAACAAGCAAATTTAAAGTTATAACAGATCAAATATTATTTTTAATAAATTAATGGTAAAACAAATGTATAAGGCTTAATAATATTTAAAGAATATAAAACTTTGTATATTTTGGTAAATTAAAACTCGACTCCTATTTCTGTTCATGGACCTTACTTAAAACCTTCTCTTTTGTGTGAAAAGACTAAAATTTTTAGTACACCCATAAAGATATAGCCACTTAGTTTCTTTCAAAACCAGCATATCAAATGAAATCGAAGAAATATGTCTTATGTTTTAATAGCGCATGCGCAGTTGTGATTTTACATTAAAATAAAATAAGAAATGAGTTGGTGATCTTAAAGGTTATTTCTAGGTTTTTATGTAACTTGTCTGTGAAAATTAATAATTTCTGAAAATAACAAAGTAAAAACAATATGGCCAGTGAAAGGGTTTTTCATTTTTAAATGGATTACCTAATTTTGTGTTCCATGTCGTTTCATATAAAAATAGAACCTATGATTTATCGTCGTAATCAAGGGGTAGCTATCTAAAAGGTTGTACAATGCATTTTATTGCTGAACAAGCCGCTTCTGCAAATTTCTTTGAGTTGCATCTATATCCTACTTTAGCCATGCAAAACGAGGCAATATCTTTTCCTTTTAATACAAAAAATTATATGGTTTTATTAGCATAGGAACACCTTAAAAAAATGTGCTCCAAAACTTGCCCCTCTTCTAATTGTAGCTTCTCTCCCAGAAAAAAAACGATTCTTCTAAAAATATGGCAATCCTTCCCGTCTAAGTTACTTTTTATCTAAGAGATTAACTTATTAACTTCTAAATTTTAAAATCTTTCGAAAAATATAAATGTTTCTACTACAAGCCATAAGATTTTATCACGAAGGATTTACAGCAGACATGCGGTTTATTTGTTATACATAACTAAAAAATGCTTGATTTAAATCTCTTAACTTGTATTTTATATCACATAACCAGTTGTTCAGTACTACACTTTCAAAAGAATTTAAAACAAAAATTTTATTCAATAAAAAGGACTTTTTCATATTGACATTACCCATGACAAAATATTTGTCTTGTTTAAAAGATTATTTGTAAAATTTTAGAGCTTTGTATGAATTAAATATAATGTTTGGAGATCTCAATGCCAAAGTTGGTAGGGGAAGAGTGGGTTTAGTGGTTGGTGACTGGGGTTTGGGTAGAAGAAATGATAGGGAAGAAAGGCTAATTCAATACTGTGAGAAGAACAATCTTATAATTGCAAATACGTGGTTCAAACTCTCCCCAAGACGACTATATACTTGGAAATCGACACAAGACAATAACCATCGCATTGTGCGCAATCAAATGGATTTTGTTTCCACCAGCTAAAGGTTTAGAGACGCTAACACCAAAGTAACTATAATGCCAGATCATAACCCAGTATGTGCTAGCGTCGTTCTACCCCTTGACAAACCTAAGGTTAAGATCTTTAAGAAAACATTGGACTTATAATTACTAAAAAAAAAAAACAAGATCACAATACGAACAACATCCTAATAAAGAACTAGAAAGTGTTATCAGTACAAACGATACTAAAAAGCATTGGTTTGATCTTAAACAAATTTTTAAAACCACAAAAGAAAAGTTCCTGACAAAAAAATACAACAGCTAAGAGCGAATGGATGACTGACGATATTTTAGAATTAATGGAAAAGTGAAGGCAATGTAACATTCATAACAATCACGAGGGGTATATAGTTCTTTATAAAAGAATAAGAAATAAAATTAGAATTGCAAAAGAGAACTGGCTATATGAGAAGTGTTTGGAGGCTAAAAGTCTTAATAAACTTGTAGATAACTTTCATCTACACAATAAAATCAAAGAAATAGCAGGACTTATACAATAACAGACCACCAAAGTTTATTAAAAATGAACACAATGAAATAGTGACCGAAACAGAAGATCTATTGCAAATCTGGAAAAAATATGCTATTAATCTTTTTAACCATGACAGATCAAAGGACTCCACTTCAGAAATGTCTAATCTATTAAAACCAAGCATATTAAAAAGTGAAACCAAATACGCAATCAAGTTAATGAAAAATAACCAAGCTTCGGGACCAAATAATTTGTAATCGGACACGTTTTACCTAATCAATGAACAAAATCTTGAAACGAACGTAAGACTCTTCACAACTGCCAAAATCGAACAATGCAACTTTGTGTAAAGATTAAGGTATGTTTCCTTCCACGCGGCCGCCGCATGCGGCTAACGCACTACGTTAGCCGCAAAGCACTCCTACTCATGTTTTTAAATGTGCCTGGATTGTTCCGAGCGGCAGGCGTATGCGTCCGCTGTCAACGACTGCGATTGATGCGACTGGACTGCTAAAGAAGCAGTGTAAGAAACTTTATTTTTTAAATGAGGTACTGGATTTTTTATTACGTATTTTAAGAGCTTTTAAGATCCCAAATCGAATGATGTTTCGCACTTATTCGAAAAAATCAGTTTTATGTTTTCCCAAGATCCTGCCAAAAATATATTGTTTGACTCTCTCTAATATATGGTTTCTTATGAAAATTGCCATTAATATTAATTTTTGAATAAGTGCAATACATTATTGGTTTTGGGAACTTAATAGCTCCTAAAATACATAATAAAAAATCCAGGGCCGTATTAAAGAA
>JAHBCN010001115.1:131151-141511 GCA_019359885.1 Listronotus oregonensis
ACTGGCGGAAACCCTGTAAAATATGGGCAATGTTGGGTGTTTTCTGGTGCAACAGTGACGACTTGTAGAACTCTCGGTATTCCTTGTAGATCTACAACCAACTATGTATCCGCTCATGATACGAATAAATCTATGACTGTTGATAAGTAAGTGTTTAAAATAGTGATGCGAGATAATATGCTTACAAGCCCATGATTAGTACATTTATCAAGTTAACTTACTTTTATACCTTGACTTTTAAAGACAAGAAAATATATTTCTCAAATTTATGTGTCAAACCAAATAATATATGAATATATTATTATTTATTTAAATATTGACGACCCTGTAATAATTTCCAATTGATATAGTACAAAATAATCTTTTTATCTGTTTTAAAATAAAAGAAACACGACTGACATGCCAGAGATTCTATTACATATAAAACTTAACCGATTTATTATTATACTTCAAAACTCTTATGTCTAACCAATTTTAGTAAATATAGCTGTTAATGTCTTGTTAATTTTTGTTTTAGATTTTTTGACATTTTTGGCAACAAGATTGAAGAGAGCGATGACATTGATTGCAAAGATTCCTGCTGGAACTTCCACGTTTGGAATGATGTGTGGATGTCGAGACCTGATCTCCCACCTGGCTATGGTGGTTGGCAAATCATTGATGCAACACCTCAAGAAACCAGCGATCAAGTCTTTAGATGTGGACCAGCATCTGTTGCAGCTGTAAAAAGAGGTAATTTATAACTTATGGAAGTAAATAAAAAAAATTATAAAATAATTAAAAAGTCTGATCTAATCAGTTTAATTACAAACATATTTACCACTTTTAGGTGAAGTAGGATATTTGTATGATACACCGTTCGTATTTTCTGAGGTTAATGCTGATATCGTCCATTTTAAAGAAGATGAAGAATCTGATTGGGGCTTTAGCAGAATGTCAATTAATAAATACCAGTAAGTAACCAAAAAAAAAAAAGTTATTTACCCCAGCTATTTTGTAGTGAATGCTTTTATTTTTAGAATAATAAATATTTACAATTTCAATTTAAATTCAGAAGGCTTTATATGCAAAGACTAAATTAAAAGTTATTCTACGATCATGTTTTTATGATAATGATTGTTTAGAAACATAAAATAAGTCCAACACATTGAGTGTGTAAATAGTTGTTTGTGCAACCAGTTGGGAAAAGCACTATTTTTCGGTACGAGCAGATTTCTGCGGAATGAGCGAAGCAAGTTTTGCAAAAGAATGTGAGTTATGAAAAATTGTATTTCTCAACGCGTTTCACACAATATTTTTCTAATTTTGAATATGATATGATTCTTTTTAATTCAAGTTTAAAATAAAAAACACTTTTCAAAACTTATTGATTTTGTCAGATATCTTACTTTTCATCACCAGTTGCGAAAAAGTTTGCTTCTCGTAACTTGTTATGAAAACTAAGATATATGACAACGTCAATGAGTTTTGAAAAGTGTCACTTTAAATGTCAAATTTAGAAAAATAATTTTTTCAACACTAGATACGTGACCGCCAGTGAATACCGTGTATTGTTGAGGTTCCACTTGGATGACATTACACAAACGGTAATGGGGGATAGTGGTCTCGAGTCTATCGTAAAACTCAACATCTGCATGTTTAGGCACTTGAAACCGTTTACGAAACTGGCACCTAATACTTGAACTTTATATGCTTCGTGGGCTGTTATTAAAGATTAAGAAAACATTTTTTTAAATTAATAGAAATATTGGAAAGTTCTAGACATGTGTACCTTGATTTTAATTTCATTATAGGTGCAGTAACCTAATATCGTTTGTAGTAGTACTATCAGTGGCGGCCCGTGGTCAATCTTTCGAGGAGGTCATTAGTTAAAATTTCAAATGCATATGGCTTAACTGATTTTTAGTTAAAAAAAACAATTTAGGGCATTTTATTTCAAACAGACGTTTACTCCAAAGAAAAAAACAAAAAAGAAAATTCAAAAATAAATGATTAAGCAAGATTATTTTATTAGAGGAATTATATTTCTATTTATTAACAAACATAACAATATAACAAATAATATGCATCGACATCTGTTTAAACAGATAAATTGCACAACATGTTCTAAAAAAAATCTCACACCCGACAGTAAGTAATATCGCTATGCCAGAGGTGGATGGCAACTTATAGGTTAAAAATAAGATTATTTATATGATAAAAAATAAAAAGGGTTACTTAACTTACCTAAATAGTCATAAATTTTAGTTCAATCCTTCTCTCTTTGGCACTTGCAAAATGATTGATTACTTCTTCATTGTAATTTACAATATTATTTATAAAGACCTTTTCAATACTTAAAATGGCCAATGCAGACAGTCTACCATCCCCAATTGTGTTGCGTACAAATGTCTTTATTCTATTTAATGTAGAGAAGCATCTCTCGCTCTCTACAGTTGTCATCGGTAACGTACACAAAATTTTCAACAAATGCACTGTTTCCGAATTTACATTACAAAAACATACACCAACAAAAAAAAATCCTAAAATCGTATATAAAAACACCTTGAAAAATGCGTAATTTTCCTCTTCGTGGCTGTTGACCCAGATCATGCGATTACACTGCTTCGGAAAGCAGCCAAAATCGCCCAATCGTAAATTAGGTCGGGAAAACTCGGGGCTCCGTTTAAAACAATGCGGTCAATGAAGGCAGGCAGCCCGGTTTTTGGCCAACAAACGAAACCACCGATAGGGAGATTGCTGCGCGAAGCTTGTGGAATCCAGTAATCGATCAACGAGTTTATATGCTTAGAATAATAAAGAAAAATTTAAAAGATTGAAAAAAAATAGTTTTTTTCATTCATATCATTATTATGTTTTTGTTCGGAAATATTAGTCAAAAATATTGGGAGGTCATTGACCAAATGACCCAATGGAGAAGCCGCCACTGAGTACTATTATAGTATTCAAAGGCCTAAAGTAAAAATATTATGTTAAATTGTCTAAATTACGGCAAATTTGTCTCATATTAAATTGTTCAAATTTTTAGTGTTGGTAGAAAAATTGTTACAAAGCGCATAGATGTTAATGACGATCAGGGAGATTCTGATCTTTGGGACGTCACATATCTTTTCAAGAACCCCGAAAATACACCTGCAGAAAGATTGGCAGTATACAATGCAGTTCGAGGTATACCGAAAGCTCAACAATTTTATGAGATTCCATCTGATGAGAACAATGATGTGCTTTTTGATTTAATTGATATTGATACTATACCTTTTGGAGAAAGTTTTGATGTTGTCGTAAAGATTGAAAATAAATCAGACGAAGTGAGAACGATAAGTGCTGTTCTAACCGCTGGATCTGTTTACTATACTGGAGCTGCTGCATATGATATTAAAAAGTCTCAAGGTGTATTTAAGGTAAGTAAATAGTTAGAATATTATGATTTTAAGTATTTTAATAATATAGTTATAGCAAAAATACAAAGTGTAATTATTCATAATAATTACGTTGCGTTTATATAAAGTGTCTGAAATACAGTAATTTTTAGGATTACACTTGTTAGTAAAAGTAAAAAAATGTAACTAGTTAGAAAAGTGTTAAGGGATAAAATCAGTTTGCACAATTTAACAAACATATACAATATTTGGTTTTTTATTTTAATTTTATATTCCATTAAATTTATTACAAAATGAACACAACTTTTAATTATCTTTTTTTATACAGTGCTTTTCTTTAATGTCCCCCCTCTTTATTTTTTGAACGGATCAATTCAAAATATTAATACTTGAGGTAATGTAATTGATGCATGAATACTATATTTTAGAGTAAAATTTTAGATGGAAATTTTAAGATGGCTGCTGGGCGTCATCTTGGAAAAAAAATTAATTGAAAAGAGTGGTCTTGTGGCGCATCATTTTAAAGCTCCTGACGAGTACTTTACAACCCTAGAATATAAAGTCAATTCGTTTACCTACAACAAAATGGTGGTACATTTAATAATTACCTGAATATATTAAGATTTGACTTGATAATTCAAATAATAACGTTGAGTTCAGTTGAGAAAATGCTGAAAATGGTTGCCTCGAACTTCTTGACACAACAACAGTTGGTCCGAAATTTCACGCCAAACATTTTCAAACCAAGTAACATCGATATTTCTACAAATTAATATTTGTTATTCTCTGTCGTATATCCAATACTGAAGCAGGTTCAGTTTAATACCTGAGTATCAGTACACTAACATGCATTTCTCTACAAGTAATTGTTAATCTCTGTCGTATCCACAGCAAAAGAGATAGTTTTTTTTTTGTTGACAGTGACAAAAACTTCAGTGAAAAATCAAACATCATTGTACAGTTAAAATATTCTCATTTAGTTTTCGATTTTAGTGGTAGATACTGTGTGAACTATTTTTAAAATGGTCAATTCTTGTCCATTGGAAAAAAAAATCAAATCGAGATTTATTTACGGTGCAACGCGCAACTTTCACGAAACCGAAAGGATTTTTAACGATCGTTTCCTGAATCGACCTATTTGTAAAAAATACTTACGGGAACTTGTATGTAAAATTACAACTACTGGTAGTGTAAACAAAGAAAAACCCCCAGGACGTCCGTCCATCCTGAAAGAAAAGTTGAAATAATTGGTAAGATGATAGTTAATCCCCAACAGTGTACTTCCTCCATCGCGAATGTATGTGAGGTTTGTCCTTCTACTGTATGGAGACTTTTGAAAAGGAATAAGTATCATCCATACAAAATCCAAATGGTACACCAGTTAACTTTAGATGACCCAGATCGACAAGAAGAATTCTGCGAAACTATGACGAAAACCATTGCACGGCATCCTATCTATTTCCATAAAATTTGTTTTAGTGAAAAGTGTACATTTTTTCTCAACGGTAATGTTCATAGACAAAATTGTCGTTATTGGAGTGACACTTATCCCAACGTCTTCCGGGAAACTCATACTCAATATCCAGAAAAAATAACGTTTAGGCAGGGATATTGGGAAACCATATTGTGGGCCCCCTATTTATCGAACAAAATTTAACAGGGGAACTGTATTTACATATGCTGGAAAATACTATTGACCCTCTAATAATCGAAATCGTTAAATCGAGTCCTAATGAATTTGATATGGATATTGTATTCCAGCAAGATGGAGCTCCATCACACTACTCCAGACAAGTTCGGAACTATTTAGATGACAATTTCCCCGGTCGTTGCATTGGCCGTCGAGGACCTGTGGAATGGCCAGCTCGCTTGCCAGATTTGACACCTTTGGACTTTTTTCTATGGGGCTGTTTGAAGCAAAAAGTGTACGAAACTAAGCCTGCTACAATATTGGGTACACGACAGAGAATAACAAATATTTGTAGAAATATCAATGTCACTGTGTTTGAAAAGCTTCGGCGTGAAATTTCAGACCGACTGTTGTTGTGTCAAGAAGTTCAAGGTACCATTTGCAGCACTTTCTTAACTGAACTCAACGTTATTATTTGAATTATCAAGTCATATCTTAATATATTCAAGTAATTATTAAATTTACCACCATTTTGTAGTAGGTAAAGAAATTGACTTTATATTCTAGGGTGGTAAAGTACTCGTCAGGAGCTTCAAAATGATGCGCCACAAGACCACTCTTTTCATTAATTTTTTTTTCCAAGAAGGCGCCCAGTAGCCATCTTGAAATTTTTATCGGTCAATTTTACTCTAAAATATAGTATTCATGCATCAATTACATTACCTCAAGTATTAATATTTTGAATAGATCCGTTCAAAAATAAAGAAAAGCTCTGTATAAATTGGGATTTTAAGATCTTGTATTTTACTTTTTTTCCTCTCCAGCACATTTTTTTAAATATAATGTTCTGTTTTATTCAGAATTACTTATAGCATATTTTTATTATACTGTTATTGATTTTTAGAAATTAAATACTCTTCACATAGCATAAAAAAACACGATGCGTTTAAAAAAAATTAATTTTTAAAGGTACCTTGAAAATGGAACTTTACAGACAGTTTAAATTGCATTAAAGAAGTTAAGCTTTAAAAGTCTTAATTTTGATTTTTGTATAGGACGTGTCCCATATAAGAGGGCATACACTTAAACATGTGACATGACTGCAGCAACAAAATGTGTACTTATTCTCTATCAATCTTTTTAAAGATTTATTATGCAACATTTGTATACTTTTTTACCCAATTTATTTTTAATTTTTTGTTTCAATACAATAGGTTGGGGTCAACAAAAGTACAGAAATTATGCATAATAAATCTTCAAAATTTGTTACAGTGGATTTGATCAGGAATAAGTAGACATTTTGTTAATATAACCATTCCATATTTTTAAGATTGCACCCTACGAACACTTAGCATGAAACTTAAGTAATGAAAAATATTGTCTATTTGAATACTGTCACAAAAATAAATTTTTAATTTGCTTAAAAAGTCTTAAAAATATTTTTCTGAGGTTTTCTCACTTCTTTCCTCAAAAAATATAGATTTTTTTTATATTTATGGTTACACATGTTCTGTCCAACATAATTTGAATTTACATTTCGGGTTTTGCAGCCATAATTGAATTATGGTTTTAAAAGTAAGAATATTTTATTACCATTCTATACTTATTATTTAGTTGGCAGAAAAGTATTAAGAACCTTCTAAAATAAAGTAAAAAATTAAACAATTATTTTAAACGGTTTCCAAAATTTCGGAATGGTTGAGTTTTTGATGCTATTTTTATTAATTTGGACTACACTGATTTTATGATTTATAAATATGTACTTAGTGGATTATTATACTACGAGTACTACAGTTTGACAGAAAATGCCAAATCCTAGGAGACCTTGAAAGTAAGGTTTCATTTACATGATATTTTAGGTTGCTGGGGGACAACATGAAACATTGCGAATTCGCGTTACACCAGAGGAATATGTGGACAAACTGGTTGAGCATGGTTTATTTAAAATTTACTCAGTTGCAAGCGTGGAGGAAACCAAGCAAACATGGAGTGAAGAAGATGATTTTACTATGATTTTGCCTCGGATGAACATTACACTTGCTAATGCAGCTAAGGTTGAAGAGCCCTGTGAAGTCTCATTTAGGTAAGGCAAGAATATATATAATACAATACATATCAGATATTTTATTGATATCCTATTTAACATCTACCATGTGCTGTCTTTTTTTAAAGAATTTTCCATTTTGGTAGAAATACTGCTAACAATTTAAATTATTTGACGTTATTTGGAGCTATTAGTTAAAAAAACGCAGTAACACCTCGTTAATCCAAAGACGTTCTAAGACATCAATATATAATATATTTTAAAATTAGCTTGCAAGTGTTAAACCAAGATATAATTTTTAGCATTACTAATTTTTGGCGGTATTTTTGTTTTTAAATATATAATATTCATGAATGACCACGTAACCATAATTTATTTTTAAGTGTTATTTACTTTTGTCTTAAACATAAAATGGACGTAATCTGATTTTCCTATTTAACATGATCAATAATGATACTGTTTCACTTTTTAAAAAGTTATAATATATAATTTAGGCCAAGTTACTGCGTCATCAGCATTGTTTCTCAACTGTTTAAAGAATACCTACAAGTGAGTAGGTCAGATGGTAGAAAAGCTCTGTTATTATTTCCAGATGCAAGTTCTTATTTTATCTTATATTATACAGGATGTCCCAAAAATAATGGGACACAAAGCAATACCTGATTCCTTAGGTCGAAATAATACAATTAACGTAAATTTGCCTTAGCACAAAGTTGATAATAACTAAGATACAGGCTGTCAAACTTTTAATTTTGTTTTCGTATTCTCGTAATAATTTCTTTACTAAAAGGCATACCGGTATAAAATTGGGGATTTGAAGGTTCTTTAAAAGAGACATTCAAATTTGTCCATGCTTTTGATGTTGCTAGTAGAGGGTGCCAGCCTACCCCACGTGTTGTAGATGGCATAACTGTTTCTAAGCTTGGTAGATTGACCTTTTTATTAAAAAAGAAGTTACGATAATCCCGCTGCGTCAAAAATGTATACCTCATTTAAGTCTTCAGAAGCAACTGTTTTCGAGATAAACGCACTTCAAAGGACCCCGCAATTTTCCTATGGAAAATGGGTTTTGTCAATTGTTTTCAAACTTTGCAAAAAATAGTTTTTAACACGCTAAATAAAAGTCTTCACAGGCACAAACCCAAAACCCCTCTAACCTTCTTAAAATCAGCCTTAAAGGTCACTGGGTATTTGGAGACATTTGAGGGTGATTTTGGGAAGGGTTAAAGGGGTTTTCGGGTTTGGTGCACGTGGAGACTTTTGATTAGCGTGTTGAAAACTATACTTTGCAAAGTTTGAAAACAATTGGCAAAACCCATTTTCCACAGAAAATTGCTGGCGCCCTCTACTAGCAACATCAAAAGCATGGACGAATTTGAATTTCTTGCCGAAAGAACCCCCAAATCCCCAATTTTGTACCGCTATGTCATTTAGTTAAGAAATTATTACAAAAAAATGAAAAAAATTAAAAGTTTACCACCCTGTATCTTAGTTATTATCAACTTTGGAATAAGGCAAGTTTACGTTAATTGCATTATTTTGACCTAAGGAATCTGCTGTTGCTCTGTGTCCCATTACTTCTGGAACACCCTGTATAAGGTTTTATAGTATCATATAGCCATAATGGGGTTTAAACTATAAAAAATTAACCTTTAAAGCTACATGTGTGTTTTACAAAATTTACGTAACAGTGGTTTAAAGCCAATTAATTATAAAATTTGTATATTTTTAGCTTCAAGAATCCGTTAAATTTTGCTTTGACCAACTGCGTCTGCACTGTGGAAGGTCCTGGACTGCAAAAGCCTAAAAATATTAAGTATAGGGACATAAACCCAGGCGAAGAAGTAACTTTGACCGAAACATTCACAGCTAAAAAGGCTGGAATTAGAAGAATTGTAGTCAGTTTTACAAGTAAACAAATACAAAATATTGGTGCTAGCACTTCTATTAACATTACAGAGTAATAAATATAACGTTTATTGTTTTAAGGTATCATAACTGTTAAATACAATTTTTATAAGCTAGGGATATTCTAGCAATAAATGTGAAACAGTAAATGTCATAGTATGTAAAATTTACATTAGGTCATTGAGAGTTTTAGGTATTAAAGATAAATATTAAAATTAAATTTACAACTTAAAATACACAACAACATTGCAAAATACAGGAAAAATCAGTGAAAAAAATATCTTAGTACCTAATAATAATTTCATCTGTTGTTGTGTTATGCAGAAGAAGCTGTTAAAATTTGAGGTAGTTTAAGTTAATCAAATTTTGAAAAACATAACCAAATAAGGAAAATAATATTGGGACAAATAGTACTTCTACACTGAAAGATTTTAGTACAAAAGTATAGAAACTATTTGGGTGTACATTTTTACTGGAATTACCTGTGTTTTTAAACAAAAAAAAAGGGAGAATAGTAACTTATGTGCCATTTAAAGATAACAGCATATGTGACACCATACTAACTTAGATATTTTTGTAGGGACCTTCCCAAAATATTTTTACATTAAGCTCTATAGCTAAACATATTAAACCTTTTTAAAGATTATATTTTGTAGTGATGCACTAACTGATTACCTAAAATTAGAATTTTATAAGATAAGTGATAATCTTAGTAAATGGTACATAAACATATTTAAAAAAAAAAAAAAAACTAACCAAAGCACCGACATAGAAAAAGGGTTTTGATTGTAAAATCGTTTTTAACTATAATTTTAATAACATTATACTCCAGGTTCTAACTGCAACAAAACAGTGGGTTATAGAGTTATAGTTATTATAAAATCACATAGAAAATACTCTTTTTTCTCCATAATAAGAACACTTCTAGAACCGAAAAACATATTACAATTAGTATATATGTTTCTCAAGTCCTATCAATTATTAGTACTAAATTATACTTACAAAAATTTCTTTTTACTAATTGTTAATTTAACTCTACTCCTTTATATTATAAAAATTATTTTTTGACTAATCTACTATGTATATCAAAAAAATGACTGAAATGTATTTTAACAAGAAGGATTTAAAAAATGTTAGTGAGGAAAATTTTGGGAATTTCAAATTAGCTTGTATTTCTTATCTAATATATGCCCAGTAGTTTAAGGTTACTTAAAGATTTTTGCAGTAATTTAAAACACTTAAATGTAAGTATGTCAGAGACAAACTTAGAATCGAAATTTCATAATTACATTTAAAATGTTTTGTTAAATTTTTTTCCTAGTAGATTATTTCTTAACTCCCAAATAGATTTGTAACTAACTTTAGGCACTACAGTTTGTATTAATATCAGTCATTTAC